>JAQIUQ010004464.1:882500-940000 GCA_030378365.1 Hybognathus amarus
GGAACTTACACAGCTGGATACCCTAAAGATCAAACTTCACTAACGGTTGAGAAGTTTTTCATGAAATTCGGTACTCTAAAAGTCTGTTCTACTCGATTTTCTCAGCTTAAGTGCCCACCCCACACAAACACAAACACCATGCTTGAGCAACTGGTCTCTGATGGACAGGGAGAGCTGATTATGGATTCACTTTGCAGCGGAGCCGCCCTGACGCTGGGGATTTGATTAGAGCTTTGACAGGTGCCAGTGCGATTGCAGCCTTAATCTGAGGAGTGATCTGCTTAGATAATGTGCAAAATGGAAGAAGGAGACGCGGAGGTGGCAGGAAACGGGGGGAGGCAGGTTGTAGAGATGCACTAAACGCCCGGTGACAGCAGAGCTTTACTTTTGCGATGTACTCACTACAGTCTAAATTCTTACTCGCAGACAGCATGCTATCTAAGAGTGATACTTCATCTGGTGCATCTAACAAATCCTGAGAAAGATACTGAACATGAGTGCATCTCACACTACAGAATCTTTAAAGCACTTAGAGAATGGTTGAAATGCTCAGTTACTGCATAATAATGAGGGGAATGTAATGATGCCTCTGACTGCCATTGCCATCTCCTATTCTCTCACATGTACAGAGAAACCTCCCCACAGGCTGCGGCAGCATGAACCGAGTCAATCACTGATGTGCTCTATCATGGCTGTCCCTTCTCTCATCTACTTTCATCTGCTGTCAGAAAATGGGGCTTTCTACAGTCAATCAAAAACGAAGTAGAGATGGGCTGTGTGACCAAGATCTTCAGGTATGAGAATTTTATACCTTGTTAACCCACCAGCAATGTCCCACCAGCAAGTGTACGTCAGTATGGAATATCACTTTGATGTTGCTTTTGTTTTTATGCTGTATACAGGAGCTTGATATCGAGTGGCACCCATTTAAAAAAAAAAATATGGCCTTTTAGTTCTATATTTCTTCTCCACCAATTACAAGCTTTGCACATTGACAAGCAACATTCATTCTGGAACAATATATGCGAGTGGAATGGAGTGACAGTAATTTGAAACTATTCTTTAAATCACTTCGCTTTTACTCCAGGTTGCCCATTTCCAAGCGAATTTGAAGCCAAAGAAAAAAAGACACTGCATTTGCTCCTGGCCCCTGGCAAAATCACAGCTCACATACCCTGATATGAATTATACACAAAGAACACAGGCAAGCTGAGTGATCAAATACTGAAACATCCCGATGGTGTTATATTTATGACAGCAGTCTTGGAAACACACTTGACTAATCAAGGGTAACAGGGCCAGAAGTCCAGAACTGCTATAATCATTTTATTATATATATGACAGTTATTTTTCAAAACGTGTTGTATATAAAAAACATATGTTTGGATAATCCAATGAAAAGGCCCTATTTTGATGATCTGAAACACAAGTATCAAGCGCGAAAGCTCAAGTAACTTTGTGGGCGGGTCTTGGTGCTATTATTTTACAGGCAGGATGAATGACTCTTGCGTCCGACGCAAGTTTATAAGGGGTTGGTCTGAAATAGCTAATTGTATTCATAGGTGTTGTTTGGGCGTAACGTGAAATAAACCAATCAGAGTGTCATCCACCATACCCTTTAAGACCCTTTAAGTGTGAATGTTGGATGGTGGATTGTTATTATTATGGCGAATTTACCAGGCGCACACTAGGAGCTTTCGCGGCCGAGAAAGCTGACGCTCCTGCCAGGGCAGTGAAAGAAAGAGAAGTGATATTGTATGGGATGGGAGATTTTATTTTTCCTGGTTCTTGATGGACAAACTAATTTGTCAGATGCTCCTTATATACATATGTGTCTTGCCACTATTGGGCAAACAGGTCTGAACCGTCATTACTACAATTAGCCTGAAAAAATTTTTCAGGCTATTTAGGCAGATTTAGGCCTACATTTTTTACATCATCATGGACACCACAATGATTTCCTTCATGTCGCAATATTTTTCCTTGTAATAATATATGATTTGCAAAAATAAAAATTGCTGCATCTGTGTTGGTGAGAGAATTAAAGTGAATGCACGTTTGTACACCCGCGACATTATGGCCAAAAATGCATGGCTGCAAAATAGCATTATGAACAATGCGCAATTATTTTCTGGAACACAATAGCACTAGGGAATGTTTGCACCAAAACATGCCTCCTTTTTTGCGTCGACCCGTCCAGGTAGTCGCAAGTTCATTTCCTAGTTTACCGGCATGCGTCTGTTCTGAGGGAAAAGCCTGCTTTGCACGGGTGGTCAAAATAGGAATGATACATGAGTCAGAGTACAAAGTCATTTCGCGGGTGCAAGATAGGGCCCTTGAGTCACTTAATTACTCAAATAATCAATTATTAATTCATTTACAATTGTGGTCAGAATTATTGTCAGTGGTAAATAATTATGGTAAATAATTATGATCAAAGATGGCTGTAAAATAAATCTGCATTATTTATCTGCATTCATCACAATGAGTAAAACCAAAGAATATAGTTCTGATGTGCAGTAAAGATTGTTGAGCTTTACAAAGTAGAAAATAGTTGTAATAAAATAGCTAAAGCATTGAAAATTAACCCATGATCATGATTAGATATTAGTGATCGACCGATATATCGGCCGGCCGATATATCGGGCCGATATTTGTGTTTTTTACGTGTATCGGAATCGGCCGATACGTGGCTGCGCGTTCGCCGATAGTTTTTTTTTTTTTTTGGCCATTATTTATAGCATTCACGGGCACCTCTGTGCTGCTGAAGACGCTGCAGTTCACGTGCCCCGCCCTCCCCCACTAGCAGAGTGCAACCTGCTCTTCAAGAGAATGGTAACTTAAACTTTCAAAGGATCTTTTAAATGTTTGACTGCTGAAATATTGCCAAACACTTTGAAAATGGAAACACGTTGCTCTATAACTGTTATGTGCTTGCAACTACAGTATATATCTAAGCAAGTTTGTGGGTCCAAATGGAAAACGCGAATGCCTCGTCTATAAAACTTAACTGCTTGCCATTGTATTAGGGAGCTGCAAATAGCTAAGGTGTAGGCTATCCGTTCAGTATGCATTTGGGCTGTCTATGAATATTCTAAATTTCGAATATGTATTAATTTTGAAGGTGAAAATTAATATTTGAATGTGGAAAAACACGCCCGCGGTTGCAGACTAATAACGTTACCACAGCTGCACAGCTCGCTCGGAGCGCTCAATGTCGGTTCTATATACTGTGAAACTTCAATCACTGAATGAAGCCTGCTATATTTGGGACAAGAGCGCGACTCGCAACTCGCAACTTTAAATTGCTTGCACAAAACTCTTGATCAGCACTCAACATTTGTTTGTTGTTGTTCATTTAACCGACGCGCAGAGAGCGTGAGGGCGAGAGGAGAACGAGAGAAGAGAGTGCCGGTGGGTCCGGGCGAGACAGAGTGTGCTTTTCGGTCTTGGCCATTAGTTGATTTACTTGCTTTTTAATACGTTGTCAAATATGTTTAAACTCAAATAAACTACCTAATACTAGTAGTTATGTCTCTTTGTATTCATTTGTCCTGTTATTGACGTAATGCACATCAATGACAAAATGCGCAACGAGATGTTCGAATATGATTTTTTTTAGAGGGAATATGCAAACGCCATTTGAGCAATTTTGACAGCCCTAGTATGCATACGGTAGCTGTTACGAACACCGGTCATAGGATTAAGTAATGCCAACACTGTTCCGTGCTTTTTGTGGGAGATTTATTCAGCATCCACCTGGCTGAGGTTTGGACGCGTGTGGTGTGTGTCTCCCTCGCCATCGCAGTGATATTAGAGAATAGACATGCATGCTCATTTTATTTTATGTAGAAAAATTTAAACCATGGCAGTACATAGTTCGTTTCTTTTAAAACGAAGTACAGTGTGCACTGTGCACTTTATTATGCTGGTTGCTACTGTGTGCAATAGTGTAATTATGTAATCTATGCTTAAATATTTATTTTCAGCACTGAACTTTTTTTTGTTCTACCTCACGTTTTAAATATTTGTTAAATGTTTATCTACTTGTTCTTGTTCTACCTCACATGTTTTACTATTTGTTAAATATTATTTTTTGAAGTTAATTAAATGTTACTTTTATTAAATTGAGACCTGTAAAATTTGTTAACATCATGTCATTTTTATGATGTAAATTGAGGGAGCAAAATGTATCGGCTCCAAATATCGGCTCAAGAAATCGGCAACCCGTATCGGTCATCGGCTAAGGCTTATGGAAAAAAAAATCGGTATCGGCACTAAAAAATCCATATCGGTCGATCCCTATTAGATATACTGCTGGATCTTTAATATTGTGGACCTATTATTTTGTTGGAGGTCCTGGACATCTTGTTCAGATACATGGTATCATGGATTGTTGCAAATACCAACAAATAAAAAGTGTAAACCTGACAGCCTCTGCTAGAAATCTTATAATGGGCTGTGGTTGGATCTTCCATTAAGAGCACGATCCAAAATAAACATCAAAAGCAACACAAAAATGTGTCACAGAGCACAAAATGAAGTTTCTGCCATGGCATTCCCATTCCCCTGAACCTTATATAACATTAATATATTAATATAATATTAATATTAATATAAAAATGAGTGAGGTGAACTGAAGAGAAGAACAAACATTGAACTGGGAATCTGAAGGATCTGGAGAGATTCTGAATGGAGGAATGGTCTCTGATCTCTTGTCAGGTGTTTTCCAAACTCATCAGGCATTATAAGAGAAAACTCAGAGCTGTTATCCTGACAAAAAGAGGAGCAAAAGGTATTTAATAAAAGGCCTTTCGACTACAAGGGTTAATGTTCTTTGGGGATTCTATAGTTTGTAATATACTTTAATTAAAAATTGCATTAGTATTGTAAGAAAACACTAATTTTACCAGGTCAAAAACAGCTCTGTTTTCAGTATGCCGTTTCAGTGCATATGCCTTTAAATAATAATGAGCTTCACTCACTCCACCCCTCCAGCGCACATGGAGTGTTGGCTTGACAAAAATTTAGGGTATATTTCGGTAAGTCATGTCAGTGGGAGTCTCTGAGAACACATCTGTGCTACAGTATCAATTTGAACAGGTTTTGTGCCTAATTTCAACCCCCATGACACAACACCGGAGTCGCACCCGGAACAAGATGGCGGCCACAAAGAAGTTTGACAATTAAGACGGTAAACAGGACGTTTCTGAGTGGTTGGTTAGCTATGTGTACTGGCAGGGTAGAGTAACTTTGTGATGCGACTATGTGATGTATATGTACTCCGTTTGTAATAACACAATAACCATAACGCGTTGTTCATTATTATTATTATTTTATGAATTATATAATTCATACATTATGAATTATATTGAGAAATTGTATATAGAAAACATGCCGTAATGAACTCTGAGTGTAAACCTTAGCCACATACATTGTGAAGTGTGCAAGCGATTTGCAAGAATAATATAAAGGTTAATACAATTTTACACTCACTTCTTCTGGAGGTGCAGCAGGGACATAAATAGTTGGTACGGATTATTTTTTTCAGGAGCAGCTTCCTAGCAAAACCAGCTTTATACTCATCCTCGTTTATAAAGCAGTCTGGTGAGAAATTGTTCACGAATATCCGCAAACATTAAAGCATTGACGTCTGATCCTGAGGAATATTCTCTTTCGAAAACAAAACTTCAGCAGTCCGGATTTAGGAACATCAAAATGACTGCTGTATTCGTTATTACACCCAAGAACAGAGCACCACAATCGTTCAGACGCCATTCTGCTCCAGTGTATCAATAATAGCGAACTATGAACACAGCGGTCAAATGGCTCGATTTGAGGCAGGGAAAACATGTAAGGAGATAAAAACAAAAATACTAGATATATTTTTATCATGATGGCTGTGTACTGGCACTGCCAACACACATTTCAGTACAATCAACTTGAAAAAGTTCATGTACCATTGTATGACCCCTTTAAAAATTAGCACCAAATCAGCATATTACAATGATTTAAGGATTCATGCGATGCTGGAGACTGGAGAAATGGCTGCTACAACAGCTTTACCATCACAGGATAAAATATATCCAAATTTTAAATTGCAATCATTTTATTTAATCAAATAAAGGCAGATTTGTGAGCCTAAGTTACTTCTTCAATAACATTTTAAAATATTATGACCCCAACCTTTTGAATGTAGGGTATACATACAGTACGATACATACATTGTACTGGCTAACCCTATAGCGGATAGAGATGGGATTTAGAAAGCAGGATTTTGTGTTAGAACTTACCAAGACAGAGACCATCACTTTCCTCATAGCCAATGCTGCAGACACAACGGCCCAGCGGAACCAGCCAATCACCATCAGCACCACAGTACAGCTTAGGTGTGTCACGTTCTTCTGCGTTTCTCGACACACGCGCCCCCTGACCTCCACCAATGAAGAGGAATCCACCCGCGGGACAGTGTCGGGAAAGGCGGCAAGGTTTCTCAGGGTGGAGGGACATTTTTTGTAATAAACTCTCACAGACACCAGGGCGATACATGCTCCCACATCCTGGAAGGCCAAGTAGAAACCCTTACGAGATATTGGTCCTACTTCCCGCACTTCGGTATTCAGCCTCAGAACACGATCGCCCAGATCTGTCTGTGTGAAACTCTCATCGGCGGCTATAGTATCGATTTTAGCATACTCGTTAGGATGAAAATGAGCATTGGCACCATGTGGCTCATCTGTCTCAAAGTAGTGGAGGTTAAAAGTCTCCTTACAGGTGCCAGAGACCCCAGGGGATGCTGTTGCAGTCCCGCAGAGTGAAGCGAAGCTCTACATAGATCTTCTGTGCAGCCTGACGGGGTATCCAGTTTGTACGGAGCCAGTTGTTCTGGTTGGGCTCCATTACGTGGCACACCTGGAAGGTGTGGATGGGCCGGTTAAGCTCATCCATCTCTGTGATGGCGTCCCACTGTGGAGAGCAAAGGACAAAGGAATGAGAAGAATAGATAGTGGGATAGTTGGAGAAAGCAATAGAAAGGAGTAAATGCTCAGGAAGGCTACTCTGCTTGTTGAGATCTCTATGGGATTCAGAGCAGCTGGAGCCCAGAGAAATCATATTGAAGTTAGCTTCATAAAATTAACATAAAAACTTTTGTTTCACTGTAAAATGAAACAAACATGGAATCTAATAATTCATTTATCTGCTAAGGTGATAGCTAACTTTTTTGACAAACATGATACTGTATCTTTTTTAAATAATCTACAATTTTATATATATATATATATATATATATATATATGTCTCATATTAAACTTGTCTCATATTAAATATTGAGGATCTGTACTTTAAAATGCATTATCAGTATATATAATCCTGCCTTCATGTGTAATGGCAAATTTTCCAACTTCCCACTTCTGAAGTCGTAATTATGAGCTTGTAATATTTAAGTGCTTTGTTGTCAGAAGGAATGAATCTTGGAGGACACCAGAGGGCTTTTCCATAAAAAAAAAGATTAAAATACAAGACAGGCTTATTTTGGTTAGTCAGACTTATTGTTCGGATGATTCTGTTTCATAAAGCAAACTTAAAATAGTTCAAACTCAGTTTCTCTGGCAACTTATGCTGAGAAACTTAGGCTAACTGTCAGGCTAATAAGACTGAACTGTTACACCGTTCCTCTAACACTGACCACCAGGAACACAATGATATTACCACTGACAGTCTCCCATACCATTGACTTTACATACAGTAAGTATATATATATATATATATATATATATATATATATATATATATATATATATATATATATATATATATATATGAAGAGTTCAGATGCAAAAGCCTCTAAATGCCATTTGAAATTTTCTTCTAAAATGACCATTTTTATCAAGCTTGTATATTTAAGTTCAGTAATTTCACTTAAATGACAATTAATAGGTAATCTTCATTGCCATTTAAGTGAAATTACTGAACGTAAATATACAGCTTGATAAAAATGGTCATTTAGAAGAAAATTCCAAATGGCACTTAGAGGCTTTTTCATCTGAACCTATATAGGGGTCAAAATCCAGTGGACTTTGAATAAAATGTAGTGTCTTATTTTTTGCCAACCATATAAATGCCATAATTATTGTATACATTAACAGCAGGACTCTGCAGTCTGTAGTTTTTCCTGTCGCCATTCTCTGATATTATCAACTTTGAAGCGAGGCTTTCAACTTCCGGTCGATGGATTACCCCTGGGTCTACCCTTCTGTCGCCGTCAGTCAGTGTCTATTTTTGAATGGGATTGATAGAGAAGGCAGACGACAGACCGGCGGCAACATGACAGTAGGAATGTATACCTTATGGCGATGTGGCGACGGCGTATGTAAGAAATCCAAACAATCAGACGTCTGAACTAGACTATACCTCGATTTCACTACTATTTCACGTAGTTAGCACTATTTAGCATCAATGTCCGTTGGCATGTGGGACTGCAACAGTTAGCATTAATTCACAGCAAGTTAGTGTCTGAGGTACTTTACCCATGGTTATACATTTGAAACACTGTAAATGCGTCTGTCAAATAAATAAATGTAATGTAAGAATCAACTCATCTGTGAGATCGTTGGTCGCATGTCAGAGGCACCTGCGCGCAAAAAAAAAATCAAATTTTTCTACTTTCAATATTAAATTATAAAAAAAATAAAAAATAAAAAATAAATAAATAAATAAATATATATATATATATATACACTCACCGGCCACTTTATTAGGTACCCATGCTAGTAACGGGTTGGACCCCGTTTTGCCTTCAGAACTGCCTCAATTCTTTGTGGCATAGATTCAACAAGGTGCTGGAAGCATTCCTCAGGGAGTTTGGTCCATATTGACATGATGGCATCACACAGTTGCCGCAGATTTGCTCGGCTGCACATCCATGATGCGAATCTCCCGTTCCACCACATCCCAAAGATGCTCTATTGGATTGAGATCTGGTGACTGTGGAGGCCATTTGAGTACAGCGAACTCATTGTCATGTTCAAGAAACCAGTCTGAGATGATTCCAGCTTTATGACATGGCGCATTATCCTGCTGAAAGTAGCCATCAGAAGTTGGGTACATTGTGGTCATAAAGGGATGGACATGGTCAGCAACAATACTCAGGTAGGCTGTGGCGTTGCAACAATGCTCAATTGGTACCAAGGGCCCCAAAGATGCCAAGAAAATATTCCCCACACCATGACACCACCACCACCAGCCTGAACCGTTGATACAAGGCAGGATGGATCCATGCTTTCATGTTGTAGACGCCAAATTCTTGACCCTACCATCCGAATGTCGCAGCAGAAATCGAGACTCATCAGACCAGGCAACGTTTTTCCAATCTTCTATTGTCCAATTTCGATGAGCTTGTGCAAATTGTAGCCTCAGTTTCCTGTTCTTAGCTGAAAGGAGTGGCACCCGGTGTGGTCTTCTGCTGCTGTAGCCCATCTGCCTCAAAGTTCGACGTACTGTGCGTTCAGAGATGCTCTTCTGCCCACCTTGGTTGTAACGGGTGGTTATTTGAGTCACTGTTGCCCTTCTATCAGCTCGAACCAGTCTGGCCATTCTCCTCTGACCTCTGGCATCAACAAGGCATTTCCGCCACAGAACTGCCGCTCACTGGATGTTTTTTTCTTTTCGGACCATTCTCTGTAAACCCTAGAGATGGTTGTGCATGAAAATCCCAGTAGATTAGCAGTTTCTGAAATACTCAGACCAGCCCTTCTGGCACCAACAATCATGCCACGTTCAAAGTCACTCAAATCACCTTTCTTCCCATACTGATGCTCGGTTTGAACTGCAGGAGATTGTCTTGACCATGTCTACATGCCTAAATGCACTGAGTTGCCGCCATGTGATTGGCTGCTTAGAAATTAAGTGTTAACGAGCAGTTGGACAGGTGTACCTAATAAAGTGGCCGGTGAGTGTGTATATATATATATATATATATATATATATATATATATATATATAAAATGACTGAATTAGAATTTCGACTGAACTGAATTTCGGTTTAAATTACTTTACAATTAATCGTCCAGCCCAACATTTTAGTATGAAAGTTATTGATGAATCATGATTTGTTTGTGAAAAACTGTGCACACCACACAGATTTTAATCACAAATTTGTGTGTACAGACAATTAGTGCGTAAGACATTGTTTCCTCCTACTCAATATATCTCTGCACATTTACTTCATTGTCACATCCAGACTCCTTACTGCATTTCAATAGACTTTAATAATTTTTGGTAGTACCTCTATCTTGTGATGTGCTACACTAAGACTATCGGGAATCTATTGAGGCTGGAAAGGCAAAGAAAAACTGCTAATAGATTTACCAAAGCCACAAGCTACAGCTGAATCAAACATTAGTCTAGTGACAGGGATGTCTGGCCATCACATGCTGCTCTGCTTAGAGCAACTTTCTACATTGTTCTCTCTTTCACACTTATTTTTTTTCATTCCAAACACATTCTTTTGCGAAAATTTAGCGTACTTCTCCAAACACTTCCAAAATCTTGTCAACATGCTCACACTCTCTTTCCCACGTTTTCACTTTCTTTTTCACAAACTCTATCGTTCTGACCTTTTTATTTTCCAACCACTCTCTTTTCTCTCAACCAGTCTTTTTCTTTCACTTTTTACACTTTACTCTTTTATGTACTATTCCTTTACTACAAATGTCTATCCTCCAATCACCTATTTTCCTTTTCTATGTCTTTTTATTACTTTAACTCCCTAATCTTTCTCCCTCTGATAATTAATTTAGGAAGGACGCACTTCATTAGCACTAAACCCTCTACTTATTCATTTCCATTATTGCAGTGATAAGCTAAGCCTTCCCTAATAGCCTCTCAATCAGAAACTTGCTGTATCATAGCCCTGATGTGTGCCGATAGATCCTCACAATGGACTTCTGTTTGCAACTGATTCTGTTTTTTGGGGTTAAAAATAATCCAAAATACATATTTGAGAAAATACATAACCAGCCATTTTTTTAAACTCTCTGCTTGCCTTAGCTCGATTGAAAGTGGTAAGCTTGTAATAATGTTTTTAATTTCAGTGGTACTGGTGGATTTCCGTGGGAAATGTCTTTGCGTCATTAGGTCACATCTAAAGAAGGAGTCTCGGCTAATAGTGTCACGATGAGTGGTGGGAATAAATCAGTGGATTTAGGTGCAGAGTGATTTGATAACATTTAATAAAGAAAACATAAAATAAACAAATCAATAAAGAAAACTACAACATACAAACTTAATCCAGAACAGGCAGGGCAGGAACAGGCACGGAACTCAACACGATAATACTCGAAACAAATACAACGAACGAGCGCAGGACAGCAAACACAGGAAGATTAAATAGGCAGGCAAACAAAGGAGGGTAACAAGACAGACAGGTGGAGCAAATAAACCAATAATCAGATAACAAGGGGGAGGGATCAAACAATGACAAGAGCACATGGCTCAACATAACAAAACACCCATGTGCAACACAAGACAGGACTGACATGTGACAAATAGGCTATATTGTGTGTGAGGATGTTGGAGGTGGAGATTTATAGCCTTTTCTCACAGCACTTGATATAATTAAACAATCTGATAGTGGATCCAGAAAGGTTCAAACGTTCAAAAGGTTCAAAAATCAGTAACAACTAGAGATTCGCCCACTGTAAAATGCAAAAGACTTTGTTAGGACTTTGAAGTGGCTACAGAAAAAAAAGAGACTGCAACCAGCCCATGCAAAAACAAGGATACATTTTAGGACATTACATGTAGTCTATGACCCATTGTGAATTTGTACTTCACATTTCTGTTCAGGCAACTTTAATGCAAGGAATATGTTCCATTTACAGATACCTCCCAACTGGCAAGTATCTGATTTATTTACTCACCACAGCCAATTGTTTCTCACATTTGATGCTTGTTGAGTGTTCATTTGGACACTGTAAGTAATTATTATCTATTGTGCCCTTATTATTATTTTTTTTCCAGTAAAATTTGGAGCAGTGGAATTCTTAGTTTATCCCAATTCTAGTAAAAGCTATTAATAACAGATATACTGTAATACAAACCAGGGCTCAACATTAAGCCTGTTTATGTGCTTGTCTTTCGGACAACTAAATCAGTCATTTACTTGTCTGAGTAAAAAAGTTGCCTGTCCGGAATTTATTTAAGTTTTTTGTGTGTTATCTGGAATTTTTTATGTGTTGTAGAATTATTCTGAAGCAATATTATCATCAGTGGTCAATCAGCTTTGATATATTTAAATCTGCATATTGTAATATCTATATTACAGTATAGATACAGATATTGAATCTATACAGATATTTCATTGTAGATATACTGTATCTATACTATAATCCCCCCCCCTCGTTTTCGTGTGCTTCCTCATTTGTGTTTAGATTTCTCCTTCGAGAGGCTGCGTGAGCACCTTGTTAATGTCAGTAGGCTAATATATTTATTATCAACTATCGATCGCAACTTACAATAAATATAATAAAAACAGGAATCAATTCTCTCGTTTTTGTTATTCCCTAGTTATTTATTTATTATTGACATTCTAGTGTTGTTAATGTTAGTGTTGTTAATGTCTAGTTAATGTTGAGCCCTGCAAACACTTTATTTAAAGCTACACTGTGTGATTTTTACCCCATCTAGCGGTGAAAAGGTATATGTCCATCCAGTGAATATTAGTTTCTGTTCCTCTCAATTCCGATTTCGTTTTAACTCCTACAGATGGCCAATGTCAGTCCAAGATTAACATGGCTTCCATTTCGACCTCAGTCCATGATGTGTTAAGTCGAACGTAAACGCGAAAGGCAAAGCTTGAATTAACGGGTATGTCCCTCTTTGGCTAATGTACTTTCAAGATGGAGGGGCAACATGCAGACCGACATTAGAACCCCTTACCCGTATTTATTTTCAATGAGAATATCTTTATTTCTTGAACGAAGTAAATGTACATTAATGAGCACATATATTTTTGAAAGAACTAAGTGTTTTAGCTAAGAATAAACTAAAAGAGTTACATAGTGTAGCTTTAAATACTGTAAAAGCCTATTCACACCAACCCTGCATTTTCTGAACCACAAGAAACCCACATACAAACAGAAAATACTTTGAATAAAATTACAATGATTTATGGTCTTTCATTTTTCAGATTTTTTGCAACTGTTAAACAATTGTTTTGGTGTACACATTTGGGGGAGGAAAATATAGGAAAATGTAAAGGGAACCAGTGGCAAATTGGTCTACTAGATTTTAACATCATCCCTGCAGCATTCTACAATTTAGTATTAGACCTTTATATATATATATATATATATATATATATATATATATATATATATATATATATATATATATATATATGTGTGTGTGTATGTGTGTATGTGTGTATGTGTGTATGTGTGTATGTGTGTATATACACTCACCGGCCACTTTATTAGGTACCCCATGCTAGTAACGGGTTGGACCCCTTTTGCCTTCAGAACTGCTTCAATTCTTCGTGGCATGAGATTCAACAAGGTGCTGGAAGCATTCCTCAGGGAGTTTGGTCCATATTGACATGATGGCATCACACAGTTGCCGCAGATTTGTCGGCTGCACATCCATGATGCGAATCTCCGTTCCACCACATCCCAAAGATGCTCTATTGGATTGAAATCTGGTGACTGTGGAGGCCATTTGAGTACAGCGAACTCATTGTCATGTTCAAGAAACCAGTCTGAGATGATTCCAGCTTTATGACATGGCGCATTATCCTGCTGAAAGTAGCCATCAGAAGTTGGGTACATTGTGGTCATAAAGGGATGGACATGGTCAGCAACAATACTCAGGTAGGCTGTGGCGTTGCAACGATGCTCAATTGGTACCAAGGGGCCCAAAGAGTGCCAAGAAAATATTCCCCACACCATGACACCACCACCACCAGCCTGAACCGTTAATACAAGGCAGGATGGATCCATGCTCTTCATGTTGTAGACGCCAAATTCTGACCCTACCATCCGAATGTCGCAGCAGAAACTCGGAACTCATCAGACCAGGCAACGTTTTTCCAATCTTCTATTGTCCAATTTCGATGAGCTTGTGCAAATTGTAGCCTCAGTTTCCTGTTCTTAGCTGAAAGGAGTGGCACCCGGTGTGGTCTTCTACTGCTGTAGCCCATCTGCCTCAAAGTTCGACGTACTGTGCGTTCAGAGATGCTCTTCTGCCCACCTTGGTTGTAACGGGTAGTTATTTGAGTCTACTGTTGCCCTTCTATCAGCTTGAACCAGTCTGGCCATTCTCCTCTGACCTCTGGCATCAACAAGGCATTTCCGCCCACAGAACTGACGCTCACTGGATGTTTTTTCTTTTCGGACCATTCTCTGTAAACCCTCAGAGATGGTTGTGCGTGAAAATCCCAGTAGATTAGCAGTTTCTGAAATACTCAGACCAGCCCTTCTGGCACCAACAATCATGCCACGTTCAAAGTCACTCAAATCGCCTTTCTTCCCCATACTGATGCTCGGTTTGAACTGCAGGAGATTGTCTTGACCATGTCTACATGCCTAAATGCACTGAGCTGCCGCCATGTGATTGGCTGCTTACGAAATTAAGTGTTAACAAGCAGTTGGACAGGTGTACCTAATAAAGTGGCCGGTGAGTGTATATATATATATATATATATATATATATATATATATATATATACACACATACATACACACATACATACACATACACGTGTATACATACATTTAATTGAGAATATTTATCTTCTGTCATTGTCTTGTACATTCGTAGGTTTATAAAATACCCTGAAACCTGTGGATTGTGAAAAAACATTATTTTACAGTTGTAAAAAAAAATTTGTAGTTGTAAAAAAAATAATCCTCTAATGCTGAGTGCAATAATCTTCTAATAATGTTTAGCAAACTTGTCATTATCCCCTGACAGATCATATAATGTTATTCATAAAGGCATGAAAGATATAAATTGGCCTCGATGCAGCACACTGACTCTTGGTAGTTTGATATATGTCCTGATACTATAATCTCCTCTCACCCTGCCAGTGCCTTCCAGCCTTTTGATTCTCATCAGCTTTTTTGTTGGTGGTAAAATGAGCCATTTAGAAGAACGGGGAGGCAGCAGCGTGCTTTCAATCTCCTGCTGAGAAAGTGACCGGATACATCTAGGAACACTGTGGCGGGATGAGATATCAGTACGCAGCTTAAGATGCTACACGCACTGATAAAAGTGGCTGAGATGGATGAACCTAAAATCGCTGGCTACACATCACATTAAGTTGGCAGGGGTCCACAGAGGAGGATTCAAAAACGGCACAGATCGGTGTGATAGAGACAACATGGAGGAAATGCATCTTGGGGCTGAGGGGGGATTCATTGCTTTTAAAATGGTTTAAAAATGGTTTCTATCAGCAGACGTCTAAGATGCCTGACTCCTTTGATATCTGTCATCATTTCACCACTTGGAAACTGACTGTGAAAAAGGCATATCGCTTGTGCCGCCGCTGGCAAGAGCCCACACGCAATCATCAAGACATAGGGTATTTTAGATAATGGCGGTATACTGTAATGTATATGAAAAGCAATATGCTTATAACAACACACACAAAAAAAAAAAAAAAAAACAGTTGAATCTGTGAGTGGTGGTCCACTGTTTGTAATACAGCCTGGACTGTAATTTAGCCTCCCTGGCTGTAAATTAACCTTTTCATCAAACAGCTTTGAACTGACTAGCATGTCAATATGCACGCTCAATAGCTTAAAAGCACCCTTTATTACCATTGATTTCTGTTTGTCAGATCCAGCTTAGGATTGATCATTAAAGCTTTGATTTTTCTGCTCGTCCTGCATTGAAAGTGCACACTTCAAGACTCCATAATAGAATTTATTCCACCCAAATAAAGGTCTTCTATCAGGGGAGTTGTGGGGGTCTATCAATTGCAAACGAGCCCTGGGCAAATGAAAATACAATTAGGCTTGAGTGTGAGTTTAATTATCTTTTAATTATTAAGTACACATTAACCTTGGGTAATGGAAGTGCTTTGTGAGAGGGATAACGACACTACCTTTGACTCGATAATTGATTAATTTACTTCCTCTTCAAACAGCATCAATGAAAACCTCAAGTGAATGACAAGCATTCATTTCTGTCATGGATCTCTTAACCTTGTGCAAAGCCCATGGCTCAAACACTGTATTTATTTATTTATTTGTCTGTATAATGTATATATTGTTTATTATTTATTATTGAAAGTTATTATACAGTGTTACCGACAGAAAAAGTCACTCTGAAATTAAATTAAAGCGGTTTACTTGATCACATAATATGAACAATGCAGAAACTCATTAAAAATGTAAAAATATCACAAAGGTTGAATACTGTAATTTTAGAATCTCACCTACTCCTGTATGGTTAGTTTCAGTAATTATAAAACTTATTCTTTTGCAAGAAGTCTCATTTTGAACATGCAGTCTGGATTACAAAAAAGGACATGACACATGTCTAATTTAGCTCTGTGTAAAGTCAGACATACATCAATATGCCTTTAGGTCATTTCCTGTTTAATCTCTCTTTTGTCATATTTTGCTTTCATTATCCCAGACTGTTTTAAAACCTAGACTCAGATACAATCTCTATTAAGAAATGAAAAAAGGGAAGAGTAAATCAAGAGAATTCTCTTAAGAGAATTCAAAAGGAGAGGAAGGGGAAAATCGTGAGCAAGTGATAGAGAGGGTGAGATACAGTATAGACAGGAAAATGTCATCTACCCTTAACAAAGAAAGTAAGTGAGAGGGACAGTAGATAGAGATGGAGATAGATACTGTTCAAATCTAACATCTAGAAGCTGCAACACAAAAGGTGGACATTGATGAAAGGCTGCATTTATGGCCTGTGTATGGCCCAACAAAAAAGGTTTCTCTTCCATCATGCACCAGCAAAGGACAAAGGGAACAAGAGCAGACGAGGCCAATGGGACATGTGACATTAGGCTCACTCTGAACCGTCCACTACATAAAACACTACATAATGGCCTACTTCCACCTTAAATCCTTCTGCACAATGAAATCTCTACATTCTTTTGTTATTATGACTCCAGTGCAAGAAACATCCCAAGAAACACCAAAGGGACACGTTTGACATTTCGTTCTGCCTGTTATCAAGTTTATCCTCCCTAGTGACAACTTGAATGGCCACAGCCAAAGTTTCCTTTGGGATACACAACATAATGGGGGAATCCCCTTACAACTGTGAAATTCATGCTGTCTGCGACAATAATTATGCAAATACTTTACTAGCGCAAAAACATCTAAAACTTTTGCTGAATGCAATTTGCATGGAGCAATTCCTCATCTCACTGAGCTTTGTGAAAAATCTAAAACAAGTCTAATTTGCATAGAAAGAAAGTATGCTGTCTTCAATTAAATACTCATTTAGCACGTGGTTAAACGGGATTTCAGGTACTAACTTGAAGGCACTTACACATTCAGGTCATTTGTATTCAGCACAAATCAAACAGACTGTTCAATGTTCAATGTATTGTACCTGAAAAGCATTAAACTGTTCTTGAGAGCAAACCGTCGCTGTCCGATGAAAACCGCGTATGTCCATTTTGACGATTTTGAGATTTTTTTCACGGATAGAATGTCCAGGTTCATTTCCGTATACAGCATGCGTCACATTATCTAAATGACCAATGAAAAGTTGTGAAATCATGTCATCTGATTTCCACGTATTTCCATTTGCTGTCAAAGCTGTCAATCACGCAGCGTATCTCCCATAGACAGTATGGTATCTCCCCGCCCTGTGGAGGCATCTCGCCGGTCTCGTGAAGTTTCTCGCCGGTCTCGTCTCTGAGACCCCTACACCTGGTATTATAATGCAATCTGTATCCAGATAAGTTATCCGGATAATAAAAAAGACATGTTAATGCAAGGTATAAATATGTCGTGATCGGATTGTAATCGGATCTGCCTGACCATCTGGAGGTAGTCTGGCTCGCATTGTGTTCGGATCTTTACTAGGAGTAAACGCAATCTGGTTGAACCACATATGTATATTTTACTCCTCCCAAAAATGCTAAAAAAAAAAAAAACGAGTGAGAGCGTGTTATACAGGCTATTTGACACGTTATAGTCAGATATGACGGCGCTACTGCGACACGCATCACCGCAGATGAGCAGCTGCTTCAAAAGTGAAAGTAAGTCACAGACACAATCATCTTCACAATCACACAATCATCTTCAAGTAAAGAAACGAAGTGATCTTACAGGGCAGGCTGTTGCCACACTCTCTTATTGATGTATTTCTTTGAAATTGAAATTAGCTGATTATAAAATGCAGCTCATATCTGTAATAAAATGCAGCTCATTTCCGACAAAATTACGGTAGGATTGTGTAAATAAAGTATCAGTCTAGCATCGCCATGTCAGTGTATTGATTCATTGTCTCTTCATAGTTTGCAAGAGATATTTAATAAACCGAGCGTATTTAATAAACTGAGCGTAGCCTATTCATCTGTCAATATGAAACGCGATTTGGTCATTCTAATTAATGATCGGAAGAACACGTATCGACCACCATTACTATACAATATGCACGTATGTCCATTTAAACTCGATTTTGGGTAAAATATGGATTATATCATGACACTGGCAAGAATATGGTTACATTTAAAGATGTTGTGCCAAGCATGACAACGCTACGTTCAGCTGCTTTTGAAATTACTTGTTTTTCACTTCCTGAAAAGTAACCGTTTTGGACATACGTGAGTTTCATCGGGCAGCGACGAAACATAGGATACAACACGTGTCAAGGCTGACCAGGAATGTAAATGATAACTAACAGCAATTTTTCACTGTCTGTAAAGTAGAGTCTGCATTCCCTTTTGAAGTCAAACTCAACATCTTGGTTCGACGCTATGGGGAAAGCCATCAGCATGACTGGTGTCGGAAGCACGTGTTTACACACAGCCAGTGATGTCATAAGCGAGTGCCCAGAAGTATAAAAGGGTGCCCATGGCACACGTCATCAATCTTTTTTGTCTTCAGGAGATGCTTGTTTGTATGTGCTTGTAAGGAAAATGCTACTGGTAAACTCCTCAAGGTAGATGGATGTGCTCATTATGGTGCATTCTTAAGACTGCAAAAGACTGATAAGAAGCTTTGTTCTTTCCTGATTCTCTCCCGAGGGAGCATGGGAAGAGTCTGACGTGAAGTCCTTTTACTTATGTGACTCCTGATGCTATCTATTATACTTTCATGTCAGTTTATAATATCAAAAGGACAGAAACCTCCGTCCTTTTTGATATTATAAACCACAGGTTCCTCTGGTGTGGTGATGGTGCAATGGATAAGACACATGCCTTTGGTGTGAGATACCTGGGTTCGAATCCACTGTGAGACACCAATGTGTCCCTGAGCGAGAACACTTAACCCCTAGTTGCTCCAGAGGTGTGCGACTTCTAAAATATTTAGCAATTGTAAGTCGCTTTGGATAAAAGTATCAGCTAAATGTGTAAATGTAAATGTAATATTGACCAACAACATTGCTCTAAATGTTGCCCTTTATATCTTCACCTTTATGTCGTATGTATAATTGTAGAGTAAGTACAATTATTTCCCCTACTTTAAGTAGTAGTTCACTTTTCAAAAAACGTTTGCTGATAATTTACTCACCCCCATGTCATCTAAGATGTCCATGTCATTCTTTCTTCAGTCGAAAATAAGTTTTTGATGAAAACATTCCAGCATTTTTCTCCATAGCCCCTTTTCCACCAAAGCATTTTGAGAGCCGGTTCGGAGCCGGTGCCTGCACGCGAACCAGTTCTTTGTGTTTCGACAGCCAAAGAACCGGTTCTCGGCCATGAGAACTGGTTCCAAAGCGGCACCAACTCTTTGCTGGACTAGAACCGTTCTTTTACCACGTCATGCTTACGTCGAGGGCTGGGGCGGGTTTAGATGTGTTTTAAACATCTTTTCTGACCATAATAAAGGATCGCAAAGCCAAAAGAAACATTTGCAGAAACACGACGGAGTCCGCCTAATTGTTATGCTTGAGGTTAACGCAAGCGTTTCTATTTTCTTTTTTCCTATTTTTTTTATTGAAGACATTATAGACACAAGACAGAGGTACATAACTTATCAGAAAAGATTACATATCAAACAAAAATATTAAAAGACTTACACATTTCGATTGTTTTTAAAGCCTTCTTGATACACGAGTTAGAGATAATCCCAAAGTAATGTTGTACTTGCAAGCGTTTCTAGCTAAGACGTGGCGACGTAAACAGTGACGCAACGACGTCGTTCCCTGAGCGCTCTAGTCAGTGGAAAAACAAACAGGTTCTGAAGCGGTTCGCAAGTTGAACCAACTCCGAACCTACTTTGAACCAGCACCAGTTCCGAACCAGTTCTTTTTTTGGTGGAAAAGGGGTACATATGATGCACTTCAGTGGGAACCAAACAGTTCAAGGTCCAAAAGACGCTTTTAGTACAAACTGCAAACTGTTCAAAAGGCATTAAACGATTCCAGATGATGAATAAGGGTCTTATGAAGTGAAATGATCGCTCATTTAATAAATAAATAACAAAGTTTAAGTTTTATAAGCTCAAATGCTCGCCTTGCTCTCTTCTGTGACGCACATTTGTGAACACAAAGGAAGATATTTGGAAGAATGTATTAATCAAACAGATCTCATTCCCCATTGACTTCCATAGTATGTATTTTTTCCTACTATGGTAGTCAATGGGGAATGAGATCTGTTTGATTAAAACATTCTTCTAAATATCTTCCTTTGTGTTCAGCAGAACAAATAAACACAAAGAAGTTTGGAACATGAGGGTGAGTAAATACTGACAGAATTTTCATTTTTGGGTGAACTAACCCTTTAAAGGGGAAATGAAGCAGTGAATCAAGTTTACATGATTTACAAGATGGATTTCCAATATAATCAACAATTATATAAGAAACATGACAAATGTAAACATTTAGAAGAAAAAAAGAAAAAAACTTTATATCTTTCGCCACCAGGGCGCCGCCATTGTGGAGTATTCTAACATGTGACGTCACAGGGTTGGTTGGCTCAAGTTTAACAGGCTCTGGGCAGTGAGAATCATGACATCAAACTGTGTTTACACCAGTATTTTGACCAAGAACAACTAATGTTAGGTAGTAATTAGACAAAAAGACAACATTTATATGTTGACAAACTGCACAAAGAAACATTGTTCGCGATGTCTGCCGTCATATTCCCGTCTCGTCAACAACATGGCATGTGTTGCTATGTAGAAAAGCTGGTGGTGTTTGGGGCGAAGAGCGGATTTGCAATGCTACCAGGCGTCAGTGTGGCTTTTGTAGCCTACTACGATGACTACCGTGTCAAGAGGCTGATCTTGAGCATGTATTGCGTGATCAATTCTGCATCACCGGCGCGCAAGTTTACCATAATGCCGTGAGGTAAGTTAGACGTGTTGGAAGTGGTGATGCTTTCCCTGAAGGATGTCAGAGCGGAGACACTTAACCAGTGCGAAAACATGGACGTTTCATTTCCCCTTTAACAAATACATGGAGTTCAGATGCAAAAGCCTCTAAGTGCCATTTGAAATGTTCTTCTAAAATGATCATTTTTATCAAGCTTGTATATATACGTTCAGTAATTTCACTTAAATGGCAATGAAGATTACCTATTAATTGTCATTGAAGTGAAATTACTGAACTTGAATATACAAGTTTGATAAAAATGGTCATTTTAGGAGAAAATTTCAAATGGCATTTAGAGGCTTTTGCATCTGAACTCTTCACATGCTAACTTACATGTTGACAGGACGGGAATATGATGGCAGACATCGCGAACAATGTTTCTATGTGCAGTTTGTCAACTTACCTCCCGGCACAGCATAGTAAACTTGCGCGCTGGTGATGCAGAATTGACCACACAATACATGCTCAAGATCAACCTCTTGAGATGGACTCTGACACGGTAGGCATCGCAGTACAAAAGCCACACGGACACCTGGTAGCGTTGCAAACCCGCTCTTCGCCCCAAACCACCACCGGCTTTCTACATAGTAACGTAGCCTAACTTAGATGCCATGTTATTGACGAGACGGGAATATGACGACAGACATCGCGAACAATGTTTCTATGTGCAGTTTGTCAACATATAACATTAGACGTCGTCTTTTTGTCTAATCACTACCTAACATTAGTCGTTCGCGGTCAAAATACTGGTGTAAACACAGTTTGATGTTGCGATTCTCACTGCCCAGAGCCTGTTAAACTTGAGCCAACCAACCCCGTGACGTCACATGTTCGAATACTCCACAAAGTTTTTTCTTTTTTTCCTCTAAATGTTTACATTTATCATGTTTCTTATTTAATTGTTGATTATATTGGAAATCCATCTCGTAAATCATGTAAACTTGATTCACTGCTTCATTTCCCCTTTAAACTTTGTTATTTTGTTTTTAAATGAGCGATCGTTTTGCTTGATATGACCCTTATTCATCGTCTGGAATTGTTTAATGCCCTTTGAACAGTTTGCAGTTTGTACTGAAAGTGTCTTTTGGAACTTGAACCATTTGGTTCCCACTGAAGTCCATTATATGGAGAAAAATGCTGGAATGTTTTCATCAAAAACCTTAATTTCTTTTTGACTGAAGAAAGGAAGACATGGACTTCTTGGATGACAAGGGGGTGAGTAAATTATCAGCAAAAGTTTTTTGAAAAGTGAACCACTCCTTTAATTTACCTCAATCCCCAACACTACCCTTTGGGCAGATGTTGTATAGACAAGTTTCCCGGGCACTTCCGCTTTACTTCCTGATTCTGCCAAGAACTTCTGACACAGGCTGAGTAGTAGTGTAAACATGGCTTTGGAATGGCAACAGTCGACTGAAAATATTGTTAAAAAAGGTGTTTTGACCATTCCGCATCAAAGTAAGGTAACATCATGGGCATGTCGATATGGTCTGTATTCGCCGGACCTGGACGTTCCTGTAGCCATGCAGCCGCCGTGCTTTGGAAGGTACTTTAGCCCATCTTATGCTTGTATTAAGATGTTTGTATGTATCCTTGTGCTAATCTATAACAGAACACGAAGAGTAATAAAAATAAAAAGTAATCCACTCTAGCCTGCCTGCACTAAAAGCATGCTTTAACCCTTCAAAGTCGACTGACGCTCTAGAGCGCGCACCCCTGACATATCTATTAATAGCTTCGGAATGGATAAAGGTATTAACTTACTTTTTTTTCTATGGAAAAGCTGACATTCGTCTGCGTAATAATGAGTAGACTGTGTTGACTTCCGCGAATGATAAGATCCACATTGGCGCCTTGTCAACATTCAGCAATCGCCACGAGTTGTTACAACCGCGAACAGCACAATATGTCCCGGAGCCGTGTCGGCGTGTAACACCATCAATAGTTTTCTTTTTCTGCACGCTAACCAAAGACAGTAAAAGACGCTAACCGGAAGTCGTTGGCAGAGCGAAAGGCTAATGGTGGCCCGCCTATTTCACTCAGGAAACTTGTCTATAGGCCTCACTAGTTTGACTCATGTTAAAGTGCAAGCTATGGCGGGTCCTTGATAAGTGCCTTTCTTTAAGTCAGGCTTGAGCTGCTCTCCCCCAGTGTACTGAGATTTTTTCAGGAGGGCATACGTTGCCAGCAAATGAAATTAGAGAGTGTTTACACAAGCTTCAGACACCGCTCACCAAAGCTTTCAGGGGTGAGATTAAGTGGAAGTTGGTTTCACTGAAAGGTCCAGTTATGACATTTTGATTAAACATTACAAGGTCAAAACATAAAAAAATAAAATAAAAACACTTGCAAGGATTAAATGCTTCAACAATAAGATCGATGACATGCATTTAGAAAACATTTACGGTCAAATGTAATTTCATGGTCATTTCATGGTCTTAAATGTACTGATTACCACCATAATACATGTGGTAAAAAAATAAAAATCCTCAACATTACGTGGCCTGTCTATAAAACGTGGCCTGTCATATACTTAAATTCCTTGCTAAAAATAATATCACTGAATCACATCATGAAAACAGAGATTTGTGTAGAGCATATCAGTCACTTTTAGATCAGGACTGAGTGTGAAATGCTGCAGCTTCAAATATCAAAGGCTGAGTAGAACAGAAGGAAAACTTGCCTGTGTTAAAAGAGATGCTCTCAAGATGTGGGTGAGAGTTAAAATCAAGCTTTGTGTTTAGTGTCAGTTGCAATGATGAAAACAAAAGTTCCTCTAAATCAGTGGGAGCTCCTGTTTTTTTATGGCAATTAGAAGTAACACCCTCTGAACTCAATCAAGAATCAATGAATAAGCCTCAGATTTCGGAGAGCACATGTTGGTGTTACATTAAAATTTGTCCTGGGTTATGATGTAAATGAGGTCATATTTGCGGCAGTGGCTCAGTGGTTCATGTAGGTTGTCTACGAACCGGAAGGTTTGTGGTTCAATCCCCGGTTCCACCTGACCAAGTGTCGAGGGGTCCGTGAGCAAGACACCTAACCCGACGAGCTGTATGGTGCCTTGTATGGCTGACACCACTGTCGAAGTATGAATGAGTGAATGTGAGGCAAAGCGCTTTGGTGGCCATTGGGTCTGTGAAAGTGCTATATAAATGCAGTTCATTTACCATGTATTGGTTTATGTCAAGGTGTCCAGCAAAACATCTCAAATGATGTCATATTTGCATTAAAAATTCATAATTGAGCGAGTGACACTAGTAGTCATAAACATGCATGAAATGTCCTTCATATTTCCTGTCATGTCATGATTATGAAGGCGTCATGTCAGTCTTATGCACACCCCTTCAAGTAATGTGTTACCCTTTATACAATAGATTGCTTTAAAGCAAGTAGCAAAGTGTTAAATATGAATAAAACAGTACAAGTATTACTTACTCTAAGGCAGCCTCTAGTCTGACCTGGACTGAACAGAAGAAATGTATTGGAGAAAATTTCAACCTCTGAGCTCACCTATACCTAATAAGTAATTGCACGGACCAATGGTACAGTAGTTTGAAGGTTCACAGGCAATTTTTTTTCAGACACTTCGCTTCTTCAATCTGTTCTAACTATCAAACTATCTCTAAACAGACTTTGTTTTAGCCTAAATTTGTTCTAAATTATGTCACACAAGTTTATTCTTGGATTTTGTCTGAAATATTTCAGAGCCAAGAGGAAGCAATATCCAAACAAATCTTATATCTATAAATTACAGGAAAGTCTGTGTGTGTGTGTGTGTGTCTGTCTGTTAATCGCATATCTCTCGAAGCATTAGTAAGATGGATCTCAAACTTTACAAGTGTCTTGCCACGGGCACGAGTAAGTGCAGTGCCGAGTTTGACGTTGTTTGGATTAGAAATGCAAAAGATATCGGTAAATATATCTGTAATAGAATCACACATTGATTCACAAGTTGTGGTTAAAAAATAAACATTCTAACATTAGAGAGGTTTGTGGTTTAAAAATAAACATTCTTATTTCACTGAATCTGTAAGTCAGCTATACTGTTTAGAGTACGCAGTCTCTTTCACGTCCATCATTTGTAGTAAATGCAATAGCCTCTATGCACGAACCCTGCTGACGTATGTCCGAAAGAATCTTAGTCAGCGTCTTTACTTCCGGAAGCGCGTTCTGCAGGCCAAGTGTATAGAGGCAAAACTTTAATAAAATCCGTTTTCTCAGAAACGGAGACAACGATTATAGAAACGCTGATTCGCTAGTCTAATTTCGTACGATATGAGAGAATACTAACCCTCAAAGTTGTTGATATAGCTCGAAATACATAATTTAAATAACTTATCTTTTTTACTCTTGTGTGACCGCTAACTGCCTCACAGTGTTAACATTATTCACGTTAACCGCAGGACGTTTTTATAAACAGCAAGTGTAATTTGACACCATCTCCACCTAACGCAAAACCGGCTTCTGACCATAGACTGATGCAGCACCAGATGTAACTGGGCGTGCTGAGAAACCCGGAAGTGATCGTGCATAGAGGCTATTGCAATTGTTTTGCACAAATGCAAAAGCACCAAACCAACAATTGCTAAAAACACACACACACACACAAAATATTTTGCACGGGCATTTTGCACTAGTTTATACAAATTTATAAAAAATATATCAAACTATACTATCAGGATAATAATCAGGAGTTGTTATATTTATCTTTTTTGTAAATTTATAAGAATTTTTACCTATTGGCAGCCCTATAATTTATCATTTATTTATTTTTTTATTGGTATAACAAAGCAAAATCATAGTATGCCATTGCCTGCTCTGCATGGGGTACCCTGGTTGAACTCGCTGGTATAAAACATTGACCAGCTGAGGTTGAATGGTTATTCCGTTGTAATCTATCATGAATACCAGATCTGCCCTACTGAAGGTCACTGAAAGTCCCATTACAGATAAGAAATTAACACTCAAAAGTGTGGCTTTCTGTCTCATCTTGACACAACTTCTAAAACAGCATGTATTAATCATTCACGTACCAGTGCTGTGCTCTCTTTGAAAGAGACGGACAGGCCTTTTTAGAAAAGGTCAACCTTTCAAATGGCCGACAGGGAACGAGAGAGCGTTAAGCGATCATTAATCACTCTCTGATTGACACAGAAGTCTTTGTATCGTAACTACAGCAATGTAACCATGCTGACTGTTTTTTAATTACACTCATTTAAAATTAATTGACAATCTTTGATGATTGTCACAGCCTTTTCAACTTGAAAAGTACAGCAAGACCAGAGCTAAACTAATGAAGTCCATTGAACGCTACCCATCTATCCAATTGAAGTAGAGCATATGGAGACAGAGGGAAGTCTCTTGCAGGTCCTCACATTTCCTGCTCGGTCAAAACCACGGCTAAAGCGGCAAACAGAGGAACGCCCATCAAGTTACAAATGTAGAGTGGCGTCTCGTGACACCACTGGACAGTCGTGTCGGACAAGTGAATCAGTACCGTAATGGTCACCATCTGGAGTGCCCTTGAAAGCCACCAGAGGGACTTACTGCACAAACTCTTCATCCATTATCAAATTCACCCATTACCTATTCATTATCAAAGTCTCATTTTCCAGCCTGTTCTCACGTAAATGCGTCTCTATAACACGCATGTGTATTGTCGTGTAATATATACACGAAAATGAGTTTTTACGTGCATATGAGACGCAGTTTTTTGCGTGCAATTGATACGCAGTTCATTTGCGTATAATACACACGCACCCAAACCACTAATTCTAGCCAAACACACGCACCCCACCCCACACCTAAACTTAACCTAACCAACCAATGTGTATCATATGCACGTAAAAACTCACTTTAGCGTATACAATACACATGCGTGCTATAAAGACGCATTTAGTGTGATCGGGTTGCATTTTCTTGTTTAGTTAACCCCATATAAACCTGGTTTTCTCATTCATTGTCTGTGAAGGCTTGTTTAGTGTTAAGGCCATTGCACACTGAGTCCGAAATTCGAAATCCCAAATTTTCGCACGCAAAAAACAAAATTCGACCTCACGTTATGTCAATCACGCTTGCACACCACCTCCGAAACATTCGTCCGTCATAAAAAATTCGGATCGGGGTATTCGGAGGTATATTCTGACATTCTGAGTTATATTTTGAATCGCTCGGGATAAATTCACAACTCCTTGATACGGAGGTGCTTTCTCTCGGCGCAATTTCAGGATTTTCTCTTTCTTCTCTTTTCAATAAGAGAGAGGACAACAAAATCATCCTCACTGCTTGACGAATCCATTCTGTATTTTTGCGTTTTTCCCACGAAGGTTTAATAAATACGCATCGGACTCAGCGTGCAAGGTTTCTGTGCGTGACGAATTTTTAGGCTGACGAACACGAAAAAACGCATAAGAAAATTTCGGACTCAGTGTGCAATGGCCTTTACACTGCAGTTCTGAGCAGTCTCCCTGGTTTGATGTTTCTTAGGGGGCTTTCACACAGGCAGTTTAGTTTGGAACGGGGCACGGTTATAGGACGTCATGGGACCTAGATGCGTACTGGGGACTGGGGTATTGAACACGAGAGCCGAGACTACCTGGAGGAGGTGGTCTGAGTTCGGTTGCTCCGAACCGTGGCGTGGAATTTCACGATATTAGAGCTTTATTGCATTTTGATCAAATAAATAATGCCTTGTTGAAAATAAGAGACTTAATAAAAAAAAACTATATCTAAATGTGAATATTTTTTTTTCTAGTGACGTAGTACTCTAAGTCTGGTCTTCGGACTTTCAAGACCGATTTCTGCTTTCTCGGACTCGTCTCCGGACTTGTTCCTTCAAAGACTTAGTCTCAACTTCAACTCGACCCTTCAAAGACTCGGCCTTGCCTCGGACTCGGCATAGGCGGTCTCGTCCCCATCACTGACGACTGCTCTAAACAATTCCCAATCTAGCTTAGTCTGTAGGCCTCACTGTTGATTATTAACTGGGGTGATATCTCCGACTTCGGACTTGCTTCCTCAAAGTCCTTCCTCTCGGACTTCGAACTGTAGTTGAATAACAACGGACTCGGTCTCGAACTCGGACTTGACCCTTCAAAGACTTGGTCTTGACTCGGACTGACTGTTTTCGAAAACCAACAGACTCGGCCTCAACTCGGACTCGAACCTTCAAAGATTTGGTCTTGAATTGGACTCGACTGTATCGAAAACCAACAGACTCGGTCTCGAGCTTCGGACTCGACCCTTCAAAGACTTGGTCTTGACTCGGACTCGAATGTATTCAAAAACCAACAGACTCGGCCTTGACTTGGACTCGACCCTTCAAAGACTTGGTCTTGACTCGGACTCGACTGTATTCAAAAACCAACAGACTCGGCCTCGAACTCGGACTCGACCCTTCAAAGACTTGGTCTTGACTCGGACTCGACTGTATTCAAAAACCAACAGACTCGGTCTTGACTCGGACTTGAACCCTTCAAAAACTCGGTCTTGACTTGGATCTCGACTGTATTTGAAAACCACCGGACTCTGTCTTGACTCGGACTCTGCATAGGGCGGTCTCGTCCTCATCACTATATTTTTCACAGTATAGTGGACAGAGTGGAAAGATTTATAGTGCATGTATAAAATTATAATAGTTTTTCCTGGTCTTTCCCTGTATCACTGAACTATTGATTGGGGTTAGCAAGAGGATATAATACTTTCACAGAGTGTACACTATGTGAGAACACCAGGTCTCTGTAACACATTTGGTTATTACAGCACAGATTCTGCAGAGCTAACAGTGGAGGGGAGCCAAGAGAATAGTCAATGGAACAGCACAAACAAACCTGTTCCTTCAAACAGAGAAGGTAGAGGGGAAAGAGGCTGAGAGATAGGTAGAGAGATAGAATCCCCATAGAATATGTCTGTGCCAGAGTAAACAAAACACACGCTGGTCTCCTAATGCTAGAAAACAAATTAAATGGCGGGTAAAGTCTCCCCAGACTGGAAAAGGTGTGTTCCATCTGGCTATGGGAGAAGAACGCAAAAAGGCTTTGATTAACATTACATACCCTGACCTAACAGAGAGAACTAGGAAAAGACATTGTGGTAAATACTAATAGAAGAGGTATGTGACCCAGGATATTATAGCATGAATTATTGATTTGATCGGAGGTATGCACCAGACTCTTACTGCAGGAAAAAAGAAACCCCAAGTGGTGTTTACTGTTGAGATGAACTCGCTTTCTTTGACATCATGGGCACCTGTGTAAGAGCGGAACTAATATGAAGATGTGCACAGCAACTCCATTGGGAAATCATTTTATAGGCTATAGGTCATTTTACACAACCTCAAATAAATAAATAAAAGATTAAAAAAAACACACTCTGCTCACTGGTTCCTCCACTTCAACACTTCTACTCTAGTACAGCTCAAAACAAAAGACAGGACTAGTTATATTCAGCCTCAGAAAAAGGACAGTGATTGAGCATCAACCATTCTGTTCTTTCTCATGAAATAAATATAATAATAGTAGCTCTACTATTAGAGACTCTGTTTGGGCTCGGAGATCACACTTGGTTGCTTTATTCAAATTGCTTCTAGCCCTTTTACTGGTAAATGTCTTGGAAAATCCCTCAATAGTACTCACAAGAATGAAAGGAGGTGAAATTGAATTATTAAGAGCTGTGTTAAATATTACCTTCTAAGAAGTCATCTGCATTTACATTTCAGATCACTAATGCTGTCTCAGTGGCTTGTTTTAATTAAATTTAATTATAAGAAACTTTTTTTTCACACAAATCATGTGGATTGGATTAACCTGAGATGAGTAATGTTTGAATTGGTAAGGTGGGAAATCTCTTTTTATACAACTGTGGTATGCAATGATAAATGATAAAGGAACGGACTGAAGGGTGGGGGGTTGCCCGATTCTGCTACAGTACCTCGTATGGCCCTGGTGGTACATTTACCTTATGTACATAGTGCAAGGGGAATTGTGTGTAAGGTACAAGGGTTACAGGGAAATATTACTTACCCCATTCATTGGGTAGGTCTTCCAGCTTAGTTCTCCCAGCACAGCAGTAGTGTCCAAGAGAACGACTATAGAGAAAAAAGATGACAACTAGGTAAAATATAAGTCTCCAAAAGCACAATGAATCAATGGACCAGTTGCATAAACATAACTGCTAAATTGAGACAGTTTCTAGTCAGTCTGACTAGTCTGACCAACTAGAAATTAGTTAGGGCTAATTGGTCTTACTTTTCAGATTCAGATTAGATCAGTCCAATATACCTTTTTATGTAACTGACTTAAAGTTATGACCAGTCTTAAAGAAAAAAAAAGAAAAAAAAAAATAGATGACTAACTTCTAAGACAACTGGCCACATTTTAAAACATTATATGGCCACATGAAAAACAGGTTTATGTAGAAAATTATTACAGAATAATAATACACGCTAAAGAAATAGTTCACTAAAATTTAAAATTCAGTCTGCTCTGTCAGAAATTTTTAATAACACAACAAAACACAAAAAAACACCACAAAATTTCAGAAAAGAGGTCCATATATTTATATTTTTATGGCGTATATAGCTTCAGAAGAGTTGGAATAAAAGTTGTATATGTATAACAGAGGCCAGCTAGTACTGTAATGCTACGTTCACACCGGACGCGAATAGCGCATCAAATTCGTGTCTACCGCGTCAAGTTTGACGCTTACGCCCGTTTCACACATACTCCGTGTGCAGTGCGTATGCGGTGAGTGTTGCTTGTGCATATCCAGTACAGGAGAAGCACGCACTAAAATGCTTTCACATATGCTGCGTTTGCAGTGCGTATGCTGTACCACAAACACTCACTATTTTTATTTCAAATTCAGAAGTTATGTAGCAATAGGGTGACAAGTGACCAACAGTCCTGTTATCCCAGGACATGTCCTGTTTTCACGTCCTGTCCTGGCCGTTTTTTTATAAAGTGATGTCTGTTTTCAAAAAAAAAAAAAACGCTGGGAAAGATCAGCTTTACCACAAAATATAGGAGATGGGCAAACAAGGAGGATGAGGAAGAAAAAAAGGATAAGGAGGAAGAAAACTAGTTCATTTTTGTAAGTTTGTGAGAGGTATTTTTGTTCAATTTGAAGGTATTCTTTTTACCTTTTTACCTTTTAATTCTTTTTCTAATTAATATTTATATATTTATTTTTCTAATACAGAAGAGACATTATTTTTTATCATTATTTCATTCTTTATTTTTAAACCTGTCATAAAACATGTTGAGCATCCTCTGAGAAGCCTATCTGAATGTGTCTTAAAGGTAGTGAAGGTCAGAATTTTATAAAAACTTTTTACCAAATTTGTTGAAACTTTCTATATATATATATATCAATGCATAATTGAAATCTAAGTACTCTGGAAAAAAAAAAAGAGTATAAAAATCGAGTGACTCTAGACCGTTTAATCTGCACTAAACGCAGCTCATTATTTCGAACCGGGACGAAACAATGGATTGTCTTAGGCGACTGTCACTCTCTCGCAACCACCCTTTTGCCACACAGGACCTGACACTTGCGCGTATCCAGATTGTACCTGTTCGCGTGCTTGTTTGAGCTTGAAGATGCAAAACTCGACGCAGCAGGTCCTCTTGTCTAAAAAGTGCTCCTTGCCCTGCACTTCGACTACCCCGTCCTCGGACCCTGAATAGCAAAATCCTCTGCTTCGCCCTCGACCACGGATCTGTCCTCAAGCTGACGAAGCGGTACTTGCTGTCTTATACTGTCTATGGGTAACTTACTTGTCTCAGGTGTGTAGTCCTCATCAGAATCAACAATGCTTTCATCAAGCAAACTCTTACATGCAGAACACCATATATATGTAATGAATCTTACATGAAATTCCTCTTCATCACAGTGTAAATGATAGCAATGGAAAAACGTGTATCATGCAACCTGTTTTTAGCTTTGCCTTATAGATAACTAACTAGCTCATTAGCGAATCAATATTGTAAGCTTTACCAATATCAATTTGCTAGCTTGATCGAGAGTAATAAAATACAACTTATTTGTTTATCTTCATAATGATAGTTAGATTTTTTTTATTTACATGTGTTTCTGACATGATGTCACTACATGCACTTCTTCCTCCCTCTCCGCTCGTCTCAGGTAAATAATGCGTCTTCAGTTCAGCTGTCGGAGTTGCGCGTTCATGTGTTTTGGGGGCGTGGCTTTGGAAGGAGCCAAGAAGGGAGGGGGTGAAGTGAATGGAAATAATGAGCTGTCTTTAAAACAGTCGTGAGAGGTCTACAGACACTCGATTTTTATACTTTCTTTTTCAGAGTACTTAGATTTTAAGTATGCATTGATATATACAGAAAGTTTAAAGAAATTTGGAAAAAAAGGTTTTTTTTTTCAATTCTGAACTACACTACCTTTAATATAACAATTTTCTATCCACAGAGGGGGCATAGTCTATTTTAAATGAGATGAAATTAATAAGGCATCTTTGAGTAAACTTCGAGTATCATTTGTTTGCTGAGCCATGTGTCCTGGTTTTTGCTAATCAAAATATGTTCACCCTAGGCAGCAACTTTTATTAAAATAAAAGTTTTTGCCAGTATTGCGATTCTCTTTGTACACTTTTACAAACTTGAATGGACGCATGCACGTTTAAACACTATTTAAACAACGAATGCATACAATTCCATGCATTAGCCTACTTATAATATATATATTAAGAAGTAATGTCTTAAAGTAAAAAGATGAAACAATTAAATATACTATAGTCGTCAGTTTGACGATCCCGGCGTGGGATCATCGTAGCCGTATTTGTGTCCACCGGACCCTTCGGAGGCGAACCGTTGGCGAGTTTCACCATTCGCGTCCAATGTTGCTTTTTTGACTTTTTCAGAAATGTGTGTGTGGAATTCAAGTGAACCATCCACCAACACCTACATCCCTCTCCTCATGTACAGGATAAACCATTATATCCCCAACTACGTAATTGGCTACAAAATATTTTTTTTCCCAATATGTAAATGTTTACACTTTTCAGAATTTATCTTTAATAACCACTGATCACAACATTTGCTCATGTTAAAAAGATCTTCTTGAAGATGGGCTCAGTCTGTATCACGTGTTATTATTCGAAAAAATGTTGTGTCATCTGCAAACAGGTAAACATCGGACTGCATCATATCTGGCAAATCATTTATAGCACAAATAAAACCGGGCCCAAGACTGATCCCTGTGGGACCCCAGATGTCACCGGCCTCCAATCTGAGGCGGCATCATTCACTACCACCTGTTGTTTTCTGTTGTGGAAAAAAATCCTGTATCCAATCAATAACTCTTTTGTCTAAACAATAGGATTTTAACTTTGATAATAATCTTTTGTGTGGTACAATATCAAATGCTTTTTGAAAGTCCAAATAAATACAATCAACCATTTGTCCTCTGTCCAATGCTTGTGACCATTTGTCAAAAACTGTGAGTAACTGAAGAAGGTTGACCGCCCAGATATGAAACCATATTGTTTGCTACTAAATAAACTATTACTTTTCATGTGATTGACTTTATATGTCCTTATCAATGTTTCCATTTTTTTTTACAAACAACTGACGTCAAGCTAACAGGTCGGTAATTTCCAGCTAGAGATTTATTTCCTTTTTTAAAAATTGCACTAATTTGAGCCTTTTTCCAGTCGTTTGGTCAAACTGAATCCTCTAATGAATTGTTAAATAGTACTGTTAGCGGTTCAGCAATCTCAGTCGCCAGTTTCCTCAGGAACCTAGGGTGTATCAAATCTGGTCCAGGCGATTTGTAAACATTCATTTTCAGTAGAAGCACTTTTATATCTTAGTGTTATTTCAAAATTCATTATTTGTTGAACTTCCAACCTTAATCCCTCAGTTACTTGTCCATCAGGCTCTTCCACAAAAACACTACAGAAGTATTCTGACAATTTATCTGCCTTTTCTTTGTCTTTCTCTGTTTTTATAGAATTAGGATTATTCTGATTACAATACAGGTCATACTGCCGTTTTTATTTTTGTCCTTTTATTTATATAGTTCCATATAACCTTTGGTATATTTAGATTGTTTGGCTAATTCCTCTTCATATTTCCTCTTTAACTTGCGCGTTCTCATCCTCACAATATTTCGAACTGTCCTATAAACCTGCTGTATCTCTGTTTTTTTTTACTTTATTTTTGCTATTGTAAGATCGTCTAATGGAAAAAAATATGTTTATTATTATCACCGTAATTATAAGGCCTAATTTTAACAATAGGAACAAATTTCTCCTCTATTTCCTTCAGTTTACACTTTATAAGTACCCATTTTTTATTTACATCATAGTTACATAGATGTGATATCCAATCAAATTTCTCTAATTCCCTACATGCTTCATCATAGTTGCCCTTATTATAGTTCCTTCTCATGGGTATATTATTTTAACATTTGTGTATAGCAATTTACCTTAACCAACAAGACACAGTGATCACTTTTGCCTAAATCATGTCTTCCTCGTTTGTTACAATAAGATCCAAAACATGTGGTGTATCGCCTCCTCGCCACCTTGTTGGTTCTAAAACATGCTGGAACAACCATGAGTTCTCAAATACAATCTAAAAACCTGTTATCTAGTGATTTTTTATTTCCCTTCACTTCTAATAATCTCCAGTCTATATTTGGCAAATTAAAATCCCCCATAATTAAATTGTGTGAATGTTTTATACTTGACACTTCTTCTACTAAAACCAAAAGGTTGTCATTATTGCTCTCTGTTCCACTATCTGACCTATAAATTAATCCAATAATCACATTCTCGTTAATGTTACCCTTAATCTTGACAAAAATACTTTCCTGGAAACCTGAAACAGTTACCATTTCTTTTGCTTCTAAAGTTTTATGTACATAAAGCAATAAGCCTCTACCTATATCGATTCTCTATATTCTTTGAAAACATGTCATAGTCACCTATGTCATCCAGGTTAAATTCCGTTGTAATCATGTTGCTTATGGATCTTTGGTTTAACTTCTGTAATTCCAATTATATGAATAAACTAGGGATGGGCATTTTTCAAAAATATTGCATTCGAAATATTCGAGGCTCAAAAAAATCGAATATTTGAAATATTCGTTTATTTAAATTATGTTTAACAAAAAGACGTTTTTTTTTTGTTTGTTTTTTACGTTTTTGTCACCATTTCTGGACAAGCTTACAATTAGGCAATACATAACAAGCTTACAATAGTAATTAAAGTTTTCTTTTAGTTGAAAACATTAAACAGTAGGCCTATGTGTAAACAATATATATATATATATATATATATATATATATATATATATATATATATATATATAAAGCATTATTAAAAGCATGCTCAAGCAGCGCGAGCGAAAAAAAACCCTAATAAAGCAGATTGCATCAGATATCGTACAGAACGTACACATATACACACACACGAGTCAGCAAATGATTGATTATCGTCTTTATATTGTTTCACGTTTATGTTGAGAAAAACAATAATATCTAACGTTACATGCAGGGGCACCGCCAGCACTTTATTCTCGAAGTGAGAAAAGACGCCGCGCTGATAGACGTTTCAGAGACACAAAGAGAACGGTGTTTCTAACAGCACTTTGCATTTTCTGTTCTTAAACCAGTCTCCCTTAACGAAACTTAAAATAAGTGCGTCTCAAAATCATTTTGCTATTAGATAAGTTAACATCTTTGATCATGCGGGGTCCAGCTGCGCTTACCTGCAGTTGTGATGCAGTGATGAACAGCTGTCTTTCCTCACTCGACTGTTTGGATTTCATGTGATTTCTCATGGTGATGATATCATAACTCGGATTAATTAATTTATTTGATCAAAAGTAATTCCGTTTAGTAAGATCCTTTTCAAGTAACGTTAATTCCAAACTTCGTGAGGCAGACGACAACATTATGTGATCAAATACAGACAACTTGTTAACACACTCAACAGCGCCATCCAGTGCATTTAATTGTAACTGCGAGTTAGTTCTTAGAATAGATCACTGCATTTATGGCCAGCAAAGCAACGTATTCAAAATTCGAATAGTATTTAATTTTTCGAATAATAATTACATATTGAAATATTCGAAAATTCAAATATTCGTGCACATCCCTAGAATAAACGGAAGTAATCTCAAACAAACAGCAAGTTCGGGCAGTTTGTTATGGAACTGATCTGCATTAGTGTATAAACATAGTAAACATGGGCGGAGATTTACAATCCATACAATCATATGGACTATGATAATTTTATGGTGATTTACTTTTTGATGCTTAAATCTACAGTCTCTTTTCACTGTAAATGCATGGAAAAAAAATGTCATTATTTCTTCAAAAGAAAAAAAATTATTCAAAATAGCACAAGTGTGCAAAGAAAATAAGAAATAAATAAATAGTAGCAAAAACAAAACACCCAAACACAATTAAGTTGCGATGCCAACTTAAAGCAATTGATTAAGTTTCAAAAGAAATAAAACTTACAAGATTAAAGTACCAACAATCAGGCAGTGAGACTCTAAATGGATCCCTTGAGTCTGACATCATTAACAGAGACAAAAGACACAAAGGCAAAAACCACAGCAGAAGAATACAAATATGAAATGATCTACCACCACTCATAAATGAACACACCACATTTAGCCTGCATGCTTATACAATTTGCTCTTTGAAGCTAGTCACATCCACTGCCCCCAGCAGGTGATTCATCTGTTCAACAAAATAAAAAATAAAAAATGCTCACCCACATGTGCCAATTTGATATGATGAATGTGCAATTTCCTTTGTCTCAACACCAGGACTTAATTACAATGTCCATCAATAAAACTGTGTCATGGGCGTAACAATCTTCATCACACAGAGTCTGGGTATGTGTCATTCTCTCTTCCACCTACCCAAAATTCCATATTTAAAGTTTAAAAAATATACATCAATAGTAAGTATGTCTCGATTTTGGTTGGTGAACAAGTGATCATTATTCTCACTCAGCACAGCGGTTTGTGTGCAAGACAGCTTCTGAATATGTGTTGTAATACTGAGTTAATAATCAGCTTATCCATCTATGTGTTGTCAAAGAGTTAACGTGATGATCCTGAAGAGTGCCTGTCTGTAGAGAGTCTGCAGACAGGTTGAGCACTACTGTTCACCCTGATCAAATTTGCTTGACAATGCCTGATAATTCTGCCTGGAAGTGATGGATCTGTTCCACTAACACACCCAAACAGAAAAATGTGAATTAGAGGATTAGGCACTTTGGCCACTCATTCTAAATCACATTACACCTCTGTCTAGACCCAGTGTCTCTGTCTTGAGTCATATTATCCCTAAATTTCCGCACTTACTTTCTCCCTTACAATGAAGGGAGATTAAACATGTCTGTAAGCATTTCGGAACAAAATGATCAATTTATGATGACTTTATTAAGAGATATTTACCAGATTAGGCCTAAAGCCAGTCAATGATGCACATTGAATTGGTGTAAGGTAGGTCTCAATTCTTGAATATGAATTAGACATGATATATTTTTTTTTGTCAAACCTCTTATTTGACCAATAAAAAGGGCACCACCGAAGAATTCATTATTGGGATGCAATACAGTTAAACTTTAACACTTTCACACACCGTTTATTTTAAAATATTTAGTGTTTTTTTTTACTTGACCATTTTTAAAGAATGAATCACATTCTTATTTTTATAGTGACACATAAAAACTGTCCCAAGTAACAGTGGTGCTGTATCACAGATGTATTAGTTTAATTATTATTTTTTGTTTGTTTTATTCTTATTCAGAAAAATCATACATTTCTTAAAGCTGCAGTCCGCAACTTTTCCTCTTTGTCACCATCTCTGTTTCAAATCTGCAATTGCAGTTATTCGCGGGATTATCATCTTTACGTGGGTTGTAAATCGGCATGAAATAGCACTGATGAACACAGTGTTTTGAGGCGAGTGTTTTCTGGCCTGCATTTAATGAGCCAACTGTCTACTTCTGCAGGTATATTAGTCTATATTTGTCATTCAAAAAGGAAAACCGATGCTGCCGGCTGCAGATACACATAACGTAAACAAAGCAGCGCATGCTTACCGTTTTGAATATCAATCCTGCTAAACACTTTCTTTATTCCACTCCGCTCATGTTAATATTGAAATATTCGCCAAGGAACACTCAGGTGAGATGACGTAACATAAGAACAGCCTTCTATCTTTACTAGGGCTGCACGATGTATCACTTAACATCGATATCGCGATGTGCGCATCCACGATAGTCACATCGCAAGAATGTGCGATGTGACTAGGGATCGTAGTTAATCCGTGATTCGTGATCAGTAGGCTGTGTGCCAGCAGCTCCCCGGCTCGTAACGCTTGTGATTCGCGGATTAAATCAAATGCAAAGTTTAACCGTCCATCATAGTGAGAGTTTATCAATTTGCAAGTCCTGTCAGTTTAAACATCAAGCGCAAGAAGACTGGAACTTGCGCTCTGTTTTCTGTCAGCCTTACTAAAGCGCATTTTTGTCCCGCCAAACTTGACCGGTGAATGATGTAGATGACGATGAGTGACTTCTGCGCTCGTTTAACTGAGAGAGAAAGTCCCGAGTCGCGCGTGCACTCAGACGTCTTCAAACTCCCTTGCTCTCCTGTGCTCGAAGCATATCAATGAATTGAGTTGACTGAATATCTTTGAGAATACATGACGGTAAAAGATCGGAAGACCTTTTTTCTGAACTACCACTGGTTGTGAATTGCTGTTCCACACATTCAGATGACATTACATAAACCACACTTTCAATAAAAATAAATAAATAAAATGCGATCCAGTGAAGAAATGTTTTCTGTGTTGACACAAATCTTATGCGATGTCCTAACCTGCCTGGATAATCACACAGCGGGTATGGCGTGGTCCGTTAATGAAACGTCCGAATTCGCGAACTAATGACTCATTTGAACCGATTCACTTTAATGAATGGTTAAAACAACTGATCTATTCAACACTGAACTTAAGAGACATAAATCGGAAACAATTTTCAATAAGTTTCCATTTATTTAAGTCTAGTTAACTACATTAATAATAATAATAATTCATTACATTTATATAGTGCTTTTCTCTGCACTCAAAGTGCTTTATATAGGGGGAAGGGGAATCTCCTCAACCACCACTAATGTGCAGAATCCTGTTAACATAACCTGTTAACTACATTAGTAAACAACATTCAATTAATTAATATTAGTTTCTATGCGGATATACTCTATAACAAAACCACCCCAGTCATTCAATGATTCATTCTCCAAATAGAGCTATTCAAATCATCTGGGGAAATTGTTCTAATATCGCAATATATATCGCGGACATATAAAATATCGCAATGCCATTTTTTACCAATATCGTGCAGCCCTAATCTTTACCGTTTTGACTTCTTTGCTTTTATTCTCGTGCACTGACTTTCACTAAGCTGAACAGCCAATCAGAGATCTCTCTTTGCCCAACGGCCCAACGCCGAATTCAACATGTCAAATCGGGCAAGACAAAGCAGACGAGGACTATTTTCAGCCAACGACATGGAACCGTGCATATCACACCAAAGAAACTTAGTTGGCCGACGCACAAAATCTGCCAGACGGCCAACCGTCGGCTTGGTGTGTTCTAGGCTTTACTTGTTCAGCAAGTTAAAAAAGCTGTCTCTTCTTTCGTTTTGAACCCTTCAAAACAAAGTGTTCCAAACTTTTCAAAAGCCCCACCGATGTTTAAATCCTTGTGTTCACATGAGACGGTTTCTTTCTCTTTCTCTAGCCACCTTAAATCCAAATCAGAAAGTCTTTTGGGTTTTATAACTGCTGAATCTCCAGTTGACACTGATGATTGTTTTTTTTTGGAAAGCCTATGCATCTATACATCTCATGCGCAGCTAGCCGAAACTCCTTCTTTATGTGTACGAGTGTGACGTAATGATGCAAAGACATGCTTGAATTTACCATGGAAACCCACCAATACCACTGGAATTAAAATAGTTAATTAGGGCCCGAGACTAGCTGTGCGAGGCCCTGTGGAATATTGGGGAGTTTATTTTTTTATTTATTTTTATTTTTTTAATTTTTTTTTTATTTATTTTTTTTCTGCAAAATTCGCGCCATTTTTCGCAGCCGCAACATGCTCAAAAACTCACCAGAATTTGGGCACGGCATGTACAGGAGTCAGTGAAAAACTTCGTATTTTGTGGGTTTACGGCGGATGGGCGATGGCAGAATGGCTCGGCTGGCGCCACCTGAGAAGTCGGAGAAGTTAGCCCCTCGTGCAGCGTTCAACCTACATGCACTAAATTTAGGTTGGGGACATGCATCATATAGAGACGCACAAAAAAACCTCAAGAGAACCATACCCTAAACTCGGACAGGAAGTCCGCCATTTTGAATTTGGCGGCCATTTGGGGCAACGATTTACACACTCTCCGTGCTTTGGCGTTACTCCTCCTAGGGATTTAGTCGGATCAGACTTGGGATTTCTGCTGTGCCTTCTAAAGGCATTCGACGATGTAAAGTTGTGCTACTATCTGTGCGTTTTCGTACAATGGGCGTGTCCGGTGGCGTGAGATGATTCGCCATGAAACAGGAAGTTGTAGTAACTTGGCTGCTAGATGCCCAGATCTGCACGAAATTTTAGCATTTGACAAGAGTCCCGCCTGAACAAATCCACATGCTAACATTCACCCACAGTCATAGCGCCACCTAGTGGCAACAGGAAATGACCTTGACGGAGCAGCCTTCGCCGCATGTTCAGACACGACATGTCCGAAATTTCTGTGGTACATTTACCATGTCCAGACGCACAGAAAGCTCTCTTGAAGACGATGCCCTAAAGTCGAACAGGAAGTCCACCATTTTGAATTTGGTGGCCATTTTGGGGACGATTTACACACTCCGTACTTTAACGAACTCCTCCTAGGGATTTAGTCGATCGAACTTCACATTTCTGCTGTGCCTTCTAAAGGCATTGACGATGTAAAGTTGTGCTATCTGCTGCGTGTTTCGTCAATGGGCATGTCCGTGGCGTGAATGATTCGCCATGAAACAGGAAGTTGAAGTAACTTAGCTAGTTAATGCCAGATCTGCACCAAATTTAACACATTTGACAAGAGTCCCACCTGAACAAATCTACATGCCAACATTCACCAACAGTCATGAGCGCCACCTGCTGGCAACAGGAAGTGACCTTTAATGAAGCAGCGTAGCAAATTCACAGCCGCACCGGCTGAGCTCCAGAATATGCAACGTGGCTGCCTCACACCACGACGCGCTACAGGTGCGAGGGCCCGCACCATCGCTGCTTGCAGCTTTAATATTATATTGTGTTTCTCAAATTTGTGTTGAGTTGTCATTTGTGTCAAATCATTTTAAATGCATTTTCAGCAGCATTTTATCGTTACTAGTCTGTTTGATATAATTGAAGTATATTCATCCACTTCTCCCTAAAAAATAAATAACATGAAAGTGAGTGGCTAGTGAACTAAAAGAAGAATAGAGTGAAGCTCATACTGTGTTGAGCTGATGTGATTATTATTAGTAGTAGTTTTATTATTATTGTTTACTTTAGCATACATCACCATTACATGTGATGCACCTTCTTAACACATCATCACTGATGTTTACTGGGGTCATCAGTGTTTCGGGACACAGACGGCACTATATGTTGGCGCACGGCCTACCAACATATCTCTGCCAACTCTTTCATGTATTTTAAGGCGCTTTCACACATGGTTCGATTGCCTGTTCCAAAACCAAGTTTGATTCCTCCCCCTGCCCCCGTTGGAGTGTGCGCACATTATATTATTTGTATTTGAACAGCGATACGTAGCTGGCACGACAATCGGGTTAACCTTTGGATTTGTTTTTTAAGAAAAGATACAGAAACACACTTGTGTCTGTCTGCCGCAAAAAGTACTAAAATATTCAAGACAGCTGGCTTTCTGCTGAAGACAATTTTTGCAGAGGCAAGCATAAATCATGTCTCTGGTTGCAGTGCGTCAATCCGCTTTCGTCAAGGTAAGTATACATACACACGCACTAATGACTGTCCTGTCGACTACATTATACGTCATCAATAGCAGTTCACTTCCGCAATTTGGTACGATTGTGTTAATATCAGCAGCGAATCGTACACATGAACCATTCCCCAGACCACTCTTTCTAAGTTCACTCGAAAGCGTTCACATCATCCAAATTAACCAAAACCTAACGTCAGATCAAACCCAGGTGCGCAACGAAAGTGCTAGTTTTAAAGTGCCCTTAATATCTGAAAAATGTAAACCGAAAAAAATATAGACCCACATTGACTAAATTAAATAATATAAAACTCATGCCAGTACTCTTATACTGCTTTTTATTATTTAGTTAATCTGTGTATTAGGCAATCAGTATTTCCTGCCATGTGGAAAATGGCATGAGATCCCTGATTTTTAAGTCTGATGATCCAACCAATGTCTCAAACTAGCGCCCAATAGGCTTTATGCCGAAGCGTCACTGAGTCAACTCAGCAACAGGAGCTGCTTTACCAAAGAAACACGCAAAAAAAGAGAGAGAGAGAGACAGACAAACGCCCAGCAACAAGTGCCTCCACTCCACAAAGCAGCTCACGATAACACAGGCATTTACAGATGCCATACAATATGAAAAGGATTAGTTTTTTAGTTTTATACAAGTTATATTTTACTTTTTAGATGGCAATATTTACAATAATTTATTTTATTTACAAAAATAACTATTTTCTACATTTTTTATTATTTTAAAATATTTAATAAGCATTAAAAGCTATCTGTGTGTTTCCTTATTTTAGAATCTCAAAGATTATGCACTAAAAAAATACATACATATTTACAGAATAAGCCTTGCCAGTGACATATGAGAAAGAAAAAAAATCGTTCAATAATCGTAATCGAGGTGACTTGTTCGATTAATCGTGATTATGATTTTAGCCCAAATCGTTACAGCCCTATACCCTAGTTCACTTTGTTATTGGCGTTTTAGAAGAAAAATATAAAACGTTTAAATATCAATCTGCACATGTGAGGGACATTGGTTATGCTAATCTTTGCTCGCTCCTTTTAAGTTATCTTGAGTAAAACCGCAAAATAATTCATGAAGCACATACAAAAGACCTGGACCGGAAGCGATGCGACCTGTTTAACAGAATGCGGAAGTAAGTTGTGCATAGAGCCTATTGTAATTCTTCCAACTGTTTCCACGTTTTCTTGAAAAAAAAAAATATATATATATATATATAAAATAGAACTACTAATTAATCACCAAATTTAAATATCAAATTTTGTTAAACTTATTTTCATTTGTCCTCCACTGTAATTGATATGTTTAGATCATATTTAAGTGACCTCTCAGACTGTAAAAAATTGTCTCAGTAACAGCTCAGTCATGAGTGTGTCCTATGGGAGTTCCACAGGCCAGCATTTTAGGTCTTTTCTTTTCCTTATGTACATTAATGATCTTCCTTATGCGTTTAATACTTGAAGAGTTCAGATGCAAAAGCCTCTAAATGCCATTTAAAATTTTCTTCTAAAATGACCATTTTTATCAAGCTTGTATATTTAAGTTCAGTAATTTCACTTAAATGGCAATGAAGATTACCTATTAATTGTCATTTAAGTGAAATTACTGAACTTTAATATACAAGCTTGATAAAAATGGTCATTTTAGAAGAAAATTTCAAATGGCATTTAGAGGCGTTTGCATCTGAACTCTTCATTTCTTGTTTTTTTGTTATATGCTAATGACACTGTTATTTTTGTTGGCCCAAAAATGTACACAATTAATTGCAAACTTGACAGAGATCTGCAGCATTTACATAATTGGCTGCAAGATAACCATTTAACACTTAATATTAAGAAAACATGATGCATGTATTTTCATTCATCTAGGAGACAACTGTTATATATCCAATCCCATCACCTTTTTCTAATCAATCAAAAGTTTTCAACCAGTATCTGGGAGTCTCTCTTGACTCACATCTTACTAATGTCCAAACCTTTAACCAGAAAGTTAAATCAAAAGTTAATTGTTTATAGTAAAATTAGAACATATTTGTTACTTTCTGTTTCTACGAAGCATATCTGCATGCCATCATTTTGTCCACTCTGTCGTATTGTTACTCTGTCGTAGAGCCTATAAGATCCACAACAGGCTTCAAGGCTGTACTCACCACTGTATTGCACTCTTTCTTTGTGTAATGCCTTGACATTTCAGAACTATAAAATAAGCCATGGAATAAACTTCTATCATCAAATCTTAAATGGACGCACTTCAGCAGCATTGACTGCGTTGCTTCCAAAACTCAGCTCAAGAGATCTGTTACCTCATTCCGGCCTTTATATATATATATATGTGTGTGTGTGTATATATATATATATATATATATATATATATATATATATACACTCACCGGCCACTTTATTAGGTACCCCAGTGCTAGTAACGGGTTGGACCCCCTTTTGCCTTCAGAACTGCCTCAATTCTCGTGGCATGGATTCAACAAGGTGCTGGAAACATTCCTCAGGGAGTTTGGTCCATATTGACATAATGGCATCGCACAGTTGCCGCAGATTTGTCGGCTGCACATCCATGATGCGAATCTCCCGTTCCACCACATCCCAAAGATGCTCTATTGGATTGAGATCTGGTGACTGTGGAGGCCATTTGAGTACAGCGAACTCATTGTCATGTTCAAGAAACCAGTCTGAGATGATTCCAGCTTTATGACATGGCGCATTATCCTGCTGACAGTAGCCATCAGAAGTTGGGTACATTGTGGTCATAAAGGGATGGACATGGTCAGCAACAATACTCAGGTAGGCTGTGGCATTGCAACGATGCTCAATTGGTACCAAGGGGCCCAAAGAGTGCCAAGAAAATATTCCCCACACCATGACACCACCACCACCAGCCTGAACCGTCGATACAAGGCAGGATGGATCCATGCTTTCATGTTGTAGACGCCAAATTCTGACCCTACCATCCGAATGTCGCAGCAGAAATTGAGACTCATCAGACCAGGCAACGTTTTTCCGATCTTCTATTGTCCAATTTCGATGAGCTTGTGCAAATCTGCAGCCTCAGTTTCCTGTTCTTAGCTGAAAGGAGTGGCACCCGGTGTGGTCTTCTGCTGCTGTAGCCCATCTGCCTCAAAGTTCGACAGTACTGTGCGTTCAGAGATGCTCTTCTGCCCACCTTGGTTGTAACGGGTGGTTATTTGAGTCACTGTTGCCCTTCTATCAGCTCGAACCAGTCTCGGCCATTCTCCTCTGACCTCTGGCATCAACAAGGCATTTCCGCCCACAGAACTGCCGCTCACTGGATGTTTTTTCTTTTTCGGACCATTCTCTGTAAACCCTAGAGATGGTTGTGCGTGAAAATCCCAGTAGATTCAGCAGTTTCTGAAATACTCAGACCAGCCGTTCTGGCACCAACAATCATGCCACGTTCAAAGTCACTCAAATCACCTTTCTTCCCCATACTGATGCTCGGTTTGAAGCTGCAGGAGATTGTCTTGACCATGTCTACATGCCTAAATGCACTGAGTTGCCGCCATGTGATTGGCTGCTTAGAAATTAAGTGTTAATGAGCAGTTAAACAGGTGTACCTAATAAAGTGGCCGGTGAGTGTATACACACACACACACACACACACACACACACACACACACACACATACATACATTTTTTTTCAAGCGCTCACAGCTCACTAAAGCCTGGAATAAGACTCCATGGCACAGCAGAACTATAACACCAATACTATTTAAGACTCTCGAATGGATAGGTATATCTGTGACCACTGAGATGGCTTCATGGCCATGGTTGTGTATGACATATTTATATTCTGCAGAACAGTAACCTGCTGAAAATTAGTTTTATGCTGAGTCAGACCCGATTGTCTGTAATCTTTTCCTGTTTAAAAATATAAAAGTTAAACTTTTTTGTTTTAGAGGGGATTTGAAAAGGGACCTAGATCATGTGAGTCTCAGACCTCCACAAGAACTAGCTACATTATGTGCAGTCACCATCATTTATGGGCATATTTCAATCCCTGTCTCATCCCCCTCCACATGAGTGCTCATATGATCTTATAAGCAACTGCCATTAACCCACAGGCATATTTAGTACCTGGTATTCCTGTAGCACAACCACCATCAGAGCCTCAATGATGGGCATGTTAATTGCTAGTTCACATCAAAACCTAAACCTCTTCTTCCCAGGTTGACAGTGATAAAGAGTCTGATTTAGCCTTGCTGAAAATGGCTCTACATTTGTCTCTCAGGGGTACATGTTCATCTCACCGAGCAGTGACTACAAACTAGTACATTGTACATGCATGAGCCAACTCCAAAGAATCCATAAAAAAATAGTACAGAACAATCATAAATCATGGTCTAAGATGGGAGTATGAAGAGAACAAAAAGACAAGTTTACATATGTATTTCCCCACATTTTATGTAGACATTTTTACTTAATGCTGCATAGCCTCTTTTCAGGCCAAAAGTGAAAGACTTTTGGTATTACATTTTTGGATTAATGGTTCTCAACCAGGGTTCTGGGGCCAACTATGGGGCTATAGCAAACTTCCAAGGGGGCCTTAGGGTGACAAAAGTTGTATTTAAATTGATATGTTATTATTAATCTATATAAAAAAACTGTAATCTGAAATAAAAGAGCATACAGCTCCTGAAACTTGTGCTTAAAGACCTCTTGTAGTAAAAATCAAGTTTTTAATGTTGTTTATTTGTCTATGGCCAATTCACACTGCACAGACAAGCGCCTGATCAGTGTGTTACCCATGTCTAATTCTAAATCCAACGGACAACTTATTTGTTGGTGTTTGTTGGCGTTTGTCTGTGCAGTTGACAAACCATGTGCAAATTCAAAACCACCACCATTGCTGAGTACTTACAACTTAAAACTGAAGTGAACCAAAGATAGTCTCAAAAAAGCGCTGGTCTCAATTTGAAATTGAGGGTGTTTCTTACATTAAAAACTACCTCAATCATGTCAGACATGTGATTGTCAACGAGTGGATCTCTGAACTGGTGTGAATGAGTAAAGGCAGGGCTCAGTTTGCATGTGCATGGTACCGCAAATATTAAATGAGGCAAGAGTGTAGAGTTACAATCAAGCTATCTCTAAGGCATGAAGACATTTTTACATAAAAAACAACAACTTTTAAAATGTCATTATGGTGATACAAAGTAAATGAGGTAAGAAAAATAAACTTGTTTTCTCTTAGAATTAAAATTTATGTTTCTGACCCCATTTGACACATTGATTGATTGATTGATTGATGATTGGTTGAATTGATTTATTGATTGATTGATTTATAGTTTGTTTGTTTTTTCAGACTAATACATTAATGACACTTTTCCACTACACAGTACCAGCTCAAACTGAACTAGACTTGGCTCGCCTTTGTTTGGTCGTACCTGTACCTGCTTTCGGGTACTTTTTTTAGTATCACCTCTGGTGAGGTTCTGAGCTAGCTGATGCGAGCTAAGCCGGTACTAAAATGTGGCACGTGAAAATAATGCCAACTGCTCATTGGTCAGGAGAGAATCGTCACCATTCACTTCCAAGGGGCTGCGTGCATCATTGACGCAGCCAGCAAGCTAGGAAAACCTATTACCTATTTTCTATTCCTATTTTTTTAGCTATTTCAGATTAAACTTAAGTTCAGTTGCCCTCTTAAAGATTTTAATCAAATAGGCCGTTCATGTCATTTCAACCTAGATTAAATTAAATAGACAAGTAAACAATCAAGGTGAAGTCTCAAAAAAAAAAAAGATGGAATCACTTAAATTGTTTTGATGAGCTAAGTAATGTAAAAACAAACAAAGAAAACATATGCGGTCGTTTTTTTACAGTGTTCGCAACGGACGAGCCTAGAGTCTCATGAAAGTTTGTATTTATAGCATGAATGTCATTTATCATGCCATTTATACGCCAAAAACAGTTTGCGCGTATATGGTACGCGTTTTCCATGTGCGTATAGTATGATACGCACTCTATGGCATGTGAATACGCACAAACTCCCCACCCCCTCCCCCCTAAACCAACCCCAGCCTTTTTTAGTGTGTAGCATATGCACACAAAAAAAAAAAAAACATTTATGGCATATAAATCAGAGACACGAAGAAATTACATTTGTGCGTATAGATATGCATTTTCAGTGAGACTATGTTGCAACAGACACAAAGTTTCTGGCCAGTTGATAATACAAATCAACTTCTAGGGGCAGATCCTTTTCCTATTTAGCACCTAAACTCTGGAATGGTCTTCCTAGCATTATTCGGAGGCCAGAGACACTTTAGACTCTTAAATCTAGACTAAACACATCTCTTTAACCTGGCATAGCACATTATCAATGTCTATAATCAAATAATTTAAAATGATTGTTAGGCTGCATAAATTAGGTCAGTCCGGTGCCAGAAACAGTTCCCATAACACCTGGGGCCTGTACCATGATGGTAGTTGAACAAACTCAGGGTTGCAGGATTAGTTTCGAGTTGACAAAACCAAACCAATCCAACCAGGCTTTGTTGGTACCATGATGCTGATCATCAACTTTTCTCTGTCAACTCAGGCTTTGATCTTGAGTTTAGGAGTGACATCAGTCAGCGAACAGCCAATCACATGCTGAGAAAGAGTAAAACTCATTCAAACTCATTGTAATTAATTTCATGTGAAGAAAGTAACGTAGTTCACTTATTAAATATAAGTATTAAAATATTAAGAATTTAAGCAAATTTACTCGCAAGAATGAAATAGCTGTCTATAAAATAGGACAACTAAAAGAAAGTCACATTACTGTATATCAGTGCAAGTAAAAGTTGTGAAGTTAGTTTATACAGTTGATAAAGGTATAGAGAGAATTGAGTATTTAAACTCACATGTAGTCATTTTATAGCTTCATGTATTGATTCTAAAGCGTATTTATATTACCTTTATATACTTATTCATTTAAAATATATGTAATAATAATTGATGAACTGAAATTGTACATGTGAGATTGTTTTAGGGTATAATAATAATTACAGAAATAATTTCTAAATCATACAAATTTATTTACTAAAAGCCACAATTTTGTCTTTTAAAATCATCTGCTATATAGTGATCTTTAATTTGGAGTAGAAACAGGTGGAGTGACTATCACGTCAGACATGTCACTTTGCTCACAGCTGATTGGTCCAAGTTCGGTTTGCAATCTCTAACCTGGAACATAACCTGCCCCGGACCAGGTTAGCTGTGCAGTGTAAGTTACTATGGCGATGAACACTGCTAAAAGACAAACCGCTTTCATGGTACCTAAAACCCAGGGTTGGCACAAACTAAACTGAAACATAGCTGGCTAGCCACCTAATGCCTGGTTCAGATTACACGTTTTTAGCCCGATTTTGGCACGATCCGTTTGACGTAGGGTGTCGTGGGGATTCGTAAACGACAACGGGCGTCGGGACGCAAGATTCGATCGTATCATCTCGTACAGTGTGTCATAGTGGGAGACAACCTACGTCGCGTCTGCGATGCTTCACGACATCACGACAAAAAGACTAGCAGGTTTAATTTTTGTAATGGTCGTTCACGACGCTTCCATCACATGTATGAGGTTGACCAATAGGAGCACATCTTTTCTGTACACAACTTTCAAAAATGGCGAAACGAAAGAGAGACTATGGTGTTAACGTTAAAACTAAAAGTAAAAATATATAAGAAAACAATAGTTTACCTCAAGTTCTCTTTGGAGGATTGACAGCCCATACTGTCCTCTTTGAGCAGGGTTCTCAAGTCTCACGCAATGGCCGTGAGACATACGCAATTCAACCAGTCCACACGCTCACACGCCACACCGTGTATTTCTCACGCTGAAAAGGCAATGCCGAGCAATCCAGTAACGTGTCCATTGTCAGGTTTTTCTGAACACAGGACAGCTAATACAACACTCACCGCTTCATCCATTGTTTGTTTATGTTCATTTCCGGAAGTCACGCGCTGAGTTTCGCTTTCTTGATGACATCACGCGCCGTTAAAGACGGCATGCGATGACAGGTCAGGAAGCAACGTGTAGTCTGACATTGTGTCTTGTCCACGACACGACAAGATTTTATTATTCAAAATCGCGTAATCTGACACAGTGACTATCGTAGCAGACAAAAAAAACGTGTAATCTGAACAGGGCATAAACCGGCTTCATGGTATAGGCCCCAGATGTACTTGTTGCATCATAAGTCACTTTGTAAAGAAAGACTACGTGCACGAGCACATACGCATTCAAACAAGCATGCCTATAGACTAAACCCATAATACACATGCATGCATGCCATCACCGTTTTCACAGATTCGCATTTTTAAAGTTTACACAGAGATGATAAGTGTATTGCTTTCAAAACGGGTTTGCTTTCTCAAGCCACCAAAACACTGTTGCCGTGTAAATGAATGACCAGAACAAAAACAATCTCGGTTTCATTCATTTCCTATTATCACTGTTAAGCTGCTTTGAAATCTATTATTGTAAATAGTGCTATAAATGAAGCCCCACATTTTTCTTGTTTGAGAAGCCGTTTCACTCAGATACACACCATAATAGGGAAGAAAAGACTATCACAACTTCTGTTTCATGCCAACTTTAAATAAATTGTGTTCAATTAATAGTGTATTTACACTCCCAGTTTCAGATTAGGCTTTTCAATTTTAATTTCAGAATTCAGTTAGAAATACCAGAAATATGCATATTGTAGGTGGGCTTTTATATAGTGATAGTGAGGGGCGAGTCAAAATGGTTGAGAACCACTGGTCCTTGATACCACAAATTCTGGCTCCCATATCAAAAACTGATATTTATAGTGAATTTCATAATGAAGTCGTTTAACAATAGAAAAAGGGGAGAGATGTTTACTAAAAATGTACAACAACTTGAAATTAAGATAGTATAGTAAATTCAAATGATCAGCCATTAGAAGTAGATAATGGAATTGGCAAGGGTAATGCTGCAAATGGCAAGATGTTTTCCAGATGGGGCAATTATTGATGGTCTTATTAAGAAAAGCAGAGCGGTGATTTCTTGCTGCAGCTGAATCTTTATAACTGGTGTTGACAAGATCCACAAGCTTCATTTCAAACCAAATCAACTGCTGAATATTTGTTGTCTCATCCCTCCGCCTTAGTATGGAGAGTGAGACATCAACAGAGACACATCAGAAGTGGCAGCTAGCGCCTATGTCTGTCTGTAAAAATCTGGAGTCCCTAAAGTAGGCCACACAGAAAAGGAGGAAAGTATAAAAAAAGAAAAGATAGATAGAATAGAGAAAAACCTTGAGTATCTGGGCTGGCTCTATAGTTCAGATGTGTCATGTCAGAAGATCTGGATCTTGATGTTTTTTAAGCTCTCACAGAGTTGAATGCAAAATCGAAACCCATACAGAGTGAATTCAACTTTACGATATGCATACAGTTGAATAATATTTCTTCAAATCTAAAATGATGAAGCAGATCTACAGGATTACCAAAGTAAGGCACCAAAGATGATGTAGAGTCAGTAGCTCCACTAATGTAAGCATCAATCTTAGTATTAATTTAGTGAAAAAGCAGCAACATCAAACACGGAGTCTGTAATGTTAGCTAAATGGGATATGACTAGATTTGTATGCTTGCCAATTTCTGCTTTTGGTAGCAATGATGTAGTATTGATTGGTCATTGATCTTCAGTCAAGGGGGAATGAATCCAGATACATAGCATGGTGTAGCTACTGCCATTTGTCCTTAAATAGTCATGGCCATTAAGATTGATTCAGGCTATAAATCAGATGATTTTCATATCCACTACTGGCCAATAATGACAGGGACACTGAACTAAAGTGATTTTCATCATTGCATGGAAATATATATTTTATTGTATAAATTTCATACATCAGTCACAATAAACTCATCATATAATACTCTAGACTAGAACCAACAGTGCACTGGCTTACTAAGCCCAACAATCTAAACAAATTCCTTTGAATCTTGGATCAATGAGAAAAAGGTGTGTGAATGTGAGTGTGACAAGAAAGCAGAGATCCATGCAACTCGTGTTCTCTTTTTTTTCTTTGAGATGAGAGATGAAGACGAGAAAGGTGACATTTGGAATTTGAATGTCACAACCAGAGAAAAATGGCCCTTTGTCGAATGCTTGAGATAAATTGATCTGATAAGGACAGCACTGCATGCATTAGTGGTCTTTAGCCAGGCATTTAGTGTGTCTGAGACGATGTGGAGGAGTAGAAAAGGGAGGTGCAGGGGTTACGGCTAAGATCACATTGCACAGACAGGCCCTGGAAATGTCAAGGTGCAATTTACAAATTGATTCCAGTGACAATGGAAAGTCAATGGAGAGGCACAAGCAGGTCTGTGTGCCAGAGAGCTCATCTCTTCAGTCACTTACACTGAAACAAATCTTTATGTTTTATTCAGGTTTTGTAAATGTAATCTCTGAGCAAAAGGGTGAATCTATCAGATTTCTTTAAAACCAATACAAAAACGACAAAATAAAATAAGGTGATTTGCCAATTTCTATAACCTTGATATGATGAGGAGAACAAGAAAGCAGGAAGACACACACTGCTGCAGGCGGAACAAAGTCTTATCCTGCTTCTTTCTCTTTTTTGAAGTGCCAATGAAATGTTGAAGGTATAAAGAGAGACATCTCAGAGATTTGGCTCCGATGGAGTCTATAAAATCAATAAGAGCACTCCACGCAGCAATGATAGAAACACAAACAGGGCACTGGCCTGTTACTAACAGCCACACAATTACTGTTTACATAGCACTTTTTTCTCAGTCGCTGTAACACACTTTTAAACTGCAGCCCCCTGGAGAAAGGAACGTGGAAGCGTATACTTTAACCTATATTTCCTTTAAAGTAAAACTGAACAAAATTCTAACCTCAAGAAAGTCAACTGTTGGCATCAGAATACTAGCTAACTTTCGCAAATGAAAACTGTAAAGAAAAATGTTCACCGACAATGAAATGACACCGACTTCATTAAACTGTGTCTAGATCAACATAAAATTGTTGGTGAAAAAAAAAGAGACAAAAATGTTTAAAATAGAAAAAAAATATATATATTTATATGATTTCTTCAACAACAACAGAAAATGAAACCTTTGTGTGTACAAAAAAAATACACTTTTTTAGTTCTTGTTTAAATATAGAAAAACATACCTAATTTAGAAGTATTGTAATTGCAGTTAGGGATCTCACTGTTTTAGCTTTTGAGAGAAGCTTGAAACAAAATGACTAAAACTTAAAGTAAAGCATATATATATATATATATATATATATATATATCGTCGCTGTCCGATGAAAACCGCGTGTGTCCATTTTGACGATTTTTTCACGGATAGAATTTCCAGGTTAATTTCCGTATACAGCATGCTTCACATTATCTAAATGACCAATGAAAAGTTGTGAAACCATGTCATCTGATTTCCACGTATTTCCATTTGCTGTCAAAGCTGTCAATCACACAGCGTATCTCCCATAGACAGTATGGTATCTCCCCGCCCTGTGGAGGCATCTCGCCGGTCTCGTCTCTGAGACCCCTACACCTGGTATTATAATGCGATCTGTATCCAGATACGTTATCCGGATAATAAAAAAAGACATGTTAATGCAAGGTATAAATACGTTGTGATTGGATTGTAATCGGATCTGCCTGACCATCCGGAGGTAGTCTGGCTCGCATTGTGTTCGAATCTATGGTGTAAACGCAATCTGGTTGAACCACATATGTATATTTTACTCCTCCCAAAAATGCTAAAAAAAAATAAACGAGTGAGAGCGTGTTATATAGGCTATGCTATGACACGTTCTAGTCAGATATGACGGTGCTACTGCGACACAGCATCACCGCAGATGAGCAGCTGCGTCAAAAGTGAAAGTAAGTCACAGACACAATCATCTTCACAATCACACAATACATTTTTATTTAAGGATTCTTTGATGAATAGAAAGTTCAAAAGAACAGCTTTTATCTGAAATGGAAAGCTTTTGTTACATTAAACACTACCCTTTAAAAAGTTTGGGGTCAGTAAGAATTTGTATTTTATTTTTGGGGGAAATAAATAAGAAATCAATACTTCTATTCATCAAGGATGAGTTACATTGATCAAAAGTTACAGTAAAGACATTTATAATGTTAGAAAAGATTCTAATTAAATAAATGCTGTTCTTTTGAACTTTCTATTCATCAAAGAATCCTGAAATAAAAATGTAAAAAACTGTTTTCAACATGGATAATAATCATACATGTTTTTGGAGCATAAAATCATCATATTAGAGTGATTTGTGAAGGATCATGTGACACTGAAGACTGGAGTAATGATGATGAAAATTCAGCTTTTTCTTCAGAGGAATAAATTACATTTTAATACATATTAACATAAAGTCATTTTAAATTGTCATAATATTTCACAATATTACTGTGTTTTTTGTGTATGTTTTATAAAAAAATGCAGTCTTGGTGAGCAGAAGAGACTTCTTTTAAAAACATAAAAATTCTTACCGATCTTAAACTTTTGACCAGTAGTATATATTATTTTTAAAGTAATTTTTTTTTTTTTACATAATTTTCAATAATTTATGACACAATGCTTTCCCACAATTGATGGAATTTTACGCCAATCCATGTTTTCATTGTTTTACAGTAGGGGGGCGCTAGTATGCATCTTCTGACATAGTACAGAATCTGCTTGATCAAAACACAGGTGAAAAAATAATCAGAAACAAGTGATAGAAGCACTGCTTATGCACATGTAAAATAATGCAATCATCTGCATTAAACAGCATATAAAATCCAAACTGCCTAACGTTCAGCGAATGAAATGTTGACCCAGTAAGGGTTAACAGCTGTGAAGCTTTGGGGGTGTTAATGGAAGTGATGCTACACCTCTTTTGATAATTGTTCTGAATCCGATTCGGATGTAAGCCTTTGACAAAAAGACAATTTTCTCACCTTTTTGTTCAAAATGTTGCTTTTTCACGCAGTCTCATCCCAATTCGTCAGTATAACTGACGTCTTGGACGGTCTTTTGACCATACGTCAGATATATGCCTTTTTAGGTCCCCTTAAACGTTCGGTAAATGACGTTTTCAGATCCTAACTCTACCCCAGACCTAAACCTACCCCTAAACCCAACCAATCACCTAACTGACGTTAAGGTAAAGCGTCAGTTGTATGACGGCCGGTATCGTCATTTACCGACATTTAAGGGGGCCCTAAAAAGCCATATACTGACGTATGGTCAAAAGACGTCCCAAGACGTCAGTTATATGACGAATTGGGATGAGACTGTGTTACTTTTTTCATGAAACTTGCGTTCCATGTTGATAGAAAGCTACTATATGTTTTTTGTTGTTGTTTTTTAGTTTTTTGAAAATGATCAAAAATGCTGGCAGTGCCTGGCAACTTTCTAAAAAAGAGGATTTTTAGAACGATTCTCAAATTACTGAATTTTGTTCAACCCTGTTACAGGAAAATTATGAGCAGCAATATCCATTCCAAAGTTATCCGAGCCATGGCCCCAACTCTAGACTGTCCTTTTAAAATGGCCACATCAAAAAAGAAAATGGATTATGCACACTTCATCTGCTCACATTTTGACCAATGGCAGGCATGAAAAATGAGGAAAAGGGAGTTAAAAAAAACCCTTGTTGAACACTTCAAATACCACTCTGGACTGATTAGGAGTCTGGCTTGAGAAACATTGCTATCTTACTGCGATCTAATACCCCTTTTCTAGTTTTTCTTGGTTTTGAGATGACAGCTGAGCATGATTGGCAAGAGCAGCCCGTCAAAAGCATCAAGTGCAAAAAGGTGGTTTCAGGTGGGGCTTGCCAGACCTACGCTTAAAAAGTGACTGGTTTTACAAGAGGCGTCAAAAGAGGCATTTGTGATTCAGCTATGAGCATGAGAGAGGAGAGAAGACATGAGATTGCATGTTAAGCTTATTCAAGAGAAGCTTATTCATAGACTTCCTTTAAAGTGGGATTTTAGGGCTTTGAAGAGTTCTACGATCGGAGTGCTGTACAAACTGTTCCTTCTTTTTGAGGTAGAGAGAAGCATAGGAAATACAAAACCATTTAAATCGTGTGCTAAACAATATAGCAGCCTATTATTATATGGCAGTACAACAGTTGCGTATATTTTGCAAGGTCATGTAGGGCCATCTCTGTATGCATACTAATTGGATATTATCATCAGTGTTAATCGCGAGTAGGGATTTATGTTCGAGTGTAGAGCAAACCCTCAATTTACATTTTTATAGCTTCACACTGGAAGGGACTGTATTAATCTATTGTTTAATGTGTGATGGTTTAAACTGAGAAAATAGTGAACTATTAAATAACTGCTTTTCATCCCATGCTGCTCGGGATGAAATAAGAAATAAGATGACTCATAATTGGGAAAAAAAAAAAAGTTTTGAAATGCCATGCAAGCCAACTCAGATGGTTTGAGTGTTCTCTTCTATCTTCTGCACATCCCACACAAATATGCTCCCTCTTTCACAGCACACAGACATAACATAAGAGTCACTTGTTATTGTAATGTTTCGTATTCAAAATACTGCCATTACCTAATTTGGTGTGTGAACGAACCACGCAAACTGGCGAGTGTAAACAGAAGGGAGGAGTAATGGGAACAAGCAGGGTGAAAGGGGACACAGGTTCGATAAGGAATAGCCATCACTGTAATTCAGTCCCTTACGACATGCGCAAGACCAAAGAGTGTTAATACAGGGTAAGTTGTACATAAACATTGTTTATGTTTACACATAAACTTCTACAATCACCTGAGGGGTATGATGGGCATGTATAACTGTAATGTCAACCTAATTTATACTTTTTAAAATCAGTTAAACTGATGGTCTAGTTTAACAAAATTTAAA
>JAQIUQ010004464.1:950000-975000 GCA_030378365.1 Hybognathus amarus
ACACTTGTGCTCTTCAGTCAAAAATGACCGACCATAGGAAATGAATGGGAAATGGACAAAAACACAAAAACTTTGAGAATTTTTGTGTGTACAATCTACAAATAGGCCACGATGCAGAAAAAAGTGCGGGTGACACTCTAAAACACAAAAACACCAATAAATTATGATTAGAGAAAAGTTTTGAATATTTAAAAAATCACGAAACTGTGACTTTTATAGGCATTGGGTATGTGAACACACACACAAAAACTGAGGTCATGATTCGAGCAATTTAAGTGGTCGTAAAAAAATGAGTCACACTTTTGCTCTTCTGTCAAAAATGACAACCCATAGGAAATGAATGGGAAATTAAAAAAAAAAAAATTCTCTGAATTTTTGTACTGTATGTACAATCTACAAATTGGCCACAATTCAAAAAAAAAAGTACACCGCAGGAAAGGGGTGACAATCTGCAACATCTAGAGTGCAAAACAGACACACCCACCAACACACACACATACAAACACACTTTCATACACATACACACCAATAAATTTTGATTACAAAAAGTATGTTTTGAATTTTTAATGGCATTTGCATTATGAACACTTTTATGGCATTATGTATGTGAACACACAAAAAAATTGAGGTCATGATCTGAGCATGCTAAGTGGTCTTTAAAAAATAGTCACACTTGTGGTCTTTGGTCAAAAATGAAATGAATGAAAAATTGTAAAAAAAAAATAAAAAATTGTGAATTTTTGTTTTTTTTTTGTCATTTTTTTATAAGAAATTGTTTTTGAGATTGTTTCAACTATATATTCAAATCCACCACCAACAACAACAAAAAAATGTGTTTCATAAATAGCTGGGGAATTCACATGCCTCTCCATAGAGAGCTGTACATGCCATAGTGGTTACACCATGATTCTATGCTTTTTCTCTATACTGTAACCAGATGGTGCTAATTTTCTTAAAAAAAAAAACAATATATATATATATATATATATATATATATATATATATATATATTTTTTTCTGAAGGCCTAGACTCTAAACTAAAATACTGCATTAATATTTTTTTAAAAAAAAAAAAAAAAAAAAAAAAAAAAATATATATATATATATATATATATATATATATATATATATATATTATTTTTTTTATTTTTCATGGCAAAAATAAAACATAAATATTGCATAAATATTAATAAATTCAATTAAATTGTCTCACAATACTACATTAAAAAGAATAAATACTATAGAACAAAAAATAAATTGCATTGGCTTTACTGGGATGAAGAAAGTTTCATTTTTAGGTGTCCGGTCACTTTTGACCGGGAAGATAAAGTGTGACTCCGAAACGAGGATTCCGAAAAAGAGCACTTGAGGGTTAAATGACTGATTGTTTCGCTATGACCCTTATTCATCGTCTGGTGTCATTTAAAGCTCTTTGAAGCAGCACTGAAACTCTCATTTGGACCTTGAACCTGTTTGGTTCCCATTGAAGTCCATTATATGGACAAAATCCTGGAATGTTTATCAAAAACCTTAATTTCTTTTCAACTGAAGAAAGAAAGACATAAATATATCTTGGATGACATGGGGGTACAATATTTCAGTACAAGTTTGGTTATTTTTGATTGGCTTTTGTGAGAATATTATGTGTAATATCCACTCAGGGAAGCTCATGACAGGGTCGGTGTGTGCTGCAATCCCATTTAGCATGCTGTCAAAGTTTATCAGTAAATATGTAAAGAGATCTGACACACTGTAATTGGCATGATCACTTCATGATAAACAATCTAAATACCCTATCATAATTAAATATCTGTTCATTAAATCTTTTTACTGTATTTACGGAATGACAGATTTTATACAATATTTATTTCTTATTCTTACAATATTAAAGCTGAGCTGTTGTCATGGCTGTGTTGAATAGTTTTTCCATCTGTTTCTATTTATTGTTGGAAAAAGAACAGAGCTATCACAGATAGCATGTGTGCATGTGTGTGCGTGTGTTCTGTTTGTGCTTTTGATTTCAAGAACATCATACCCAACACTGAGAAGATGACAAGATTTGTCTCCTAGTTGAAAAATGGATGATTGGCTGGGAAAAGAAAACATCAAATGATGGTTAAAAGGAGCACAGCTGTTTGGTTTTCTCCACCACGAGAACTCCCGGACTCTCATCTATGAAGCGGTCACTTGCAAGATTGATAATGTACATGCACTGGCAGTCTCTTTAAACCTGCCTGAGTTTCCATCCTCTTACAAAAAGATGAAAGCTTATTCGCTTTGTCTTCCCACTGGCTGCCATAAGAGGACAATTAAGCTTTTAGACCTTGGGTCCTTTACTGTAAAAGAGACATTTGTATTAGGGTCAGTATTGAAAAGAGGTCAAAATTCATATATTACACAAAGTTTGGACCAAATGGGGATTATATATTGGTAGCAGTTAGCCTATACATTGTCTTTAAAGGTATTTTTGTGAATTATTTTCACACATAACCACTCTCATATTCAAAGAAAGAAAAAGACATAGGGAGACACTAATGTAAAAAGGCCTCACAGGTCTATAATAGCATGGGTCGCAGCACTGAATTGACCACATTCTTCTATACGATAGGCACCGGTGCGAGCTTAATTATGTCTGATTACCTTTTATAAGTCTCTCTGCGCGGGCCTCTGCTCTCGTAATGAACCGGCATGAAATCGTTAAAAAGTAATTGTGCGTCGTCCCGGAGATAAGCCGCCACGGCGGGACAAAGCGATCCTGACACAAAGAAGATTTCTCGCGCGGGATCCGCGCGAACACCCCACCGTGACTAATAGGCGTGTGAACTCTAATCTGCTGCCGCAAAAGAACGAGAAGGGAGGAAGTGCAAATAAATGGAAAGAACGTGTGCTTGGCATCATTGGACCAAACTCGGCCCACGGGGACAGCGTGACGATGTTGATTAAATAGTCTATCAGTCAATTATTAGCACCCCTACACAATCAATGTTCATTTAGATCATTACAGACGGTCGATAAACAGCGATCTGAATGTGATTCTAACTATTCAGAAGCACACTGACCTCACCGTGGCAGGCTATCACTTCAGCACCACGGACAGCGACACGTCGGCCCGATCACTCTTTTAGAGACCATTGCAGTGTCGACACATGCAGACAAAATGCTTTTGACTTGCCAACCCGATCACATTAAATGTGTCTTTAATGTCGTGTAATTTATGCTAAAGTAAGTACGTGCATCTACAGTATAAGCATGGGTTGGTTAGGTTTGGTAGTGGTGTGGGGTGCGTGTGTAGCCTAATAGCATACGTTTGGGTAGAATTAGTGGTGTGAGGTGCGTTTGTTTTACACATGAACTGCGTATAAAAAATAAAAAAAATGCACGTGATTTTGAAAAATGTAAAATGTAACATGTAAAAACATGTTAAAAGCACATGTGAAACGTGTTTTGCACATGGGAAATGTGTGCTTTTGTAACACTTGCGACATGTGATCACACGTGAAGCCCGTGTGATCACATGTGAAACAAATGTAAAATAGGCTCTATGCACAACTTACTTCCGCATTCTGTAAAACAGGTTGCATTGCTTTTTTTACTCAAGATAACTTAAAAGGAGCGAGCAAATATTTGCATAACCAATGTCCCTCACATGTGCAGGTTGATATTTGAATTTTGAAGTTGATATTTTGATTGCAATTTCACTTTTTTTTGCGATTTTCATTTTTTTTTTTTTTTTTAAATAGTGTGTAATGTTGCTGTTGGTGTATGAACAGCCTCTGCAAAGTTGCAGCGCTGAAAGTTCAGTGTAGATATCGTCTTTTAAAAATCAGGAAGTTTAATGCCTACAAAACGACTCGATTGGGACTACAGCTGGGTTTTAGATGTCACTAACCCACACATTTGCATCAACCCTTCCCTCCGGAAAATACAAAAAAGGGCATGCGCATATTTCTGCGGCTCGTCGAGTGTGTTCACCCAGCTGTCAGGTCTTCTGTGTTCGGGCTTCCCACGGACGCTGTACTTCGTCAACAATGGATACAATTTATGTTTGATTATGTTCCTGAAAATGACGATCGTAATTTAGCTCTCTGTGCTGTGGCAATTTACGGAAGACAGCTTCCAGAATCTCCACGAATTCAATGCTGGATTCAACAAGAAACTGTTACTAAAACATGAAGCAGTTCCAACTTTAAAACCAGATGCAGCAGTTGTTGGGCCACAACCTGTAAGTATGCTAAGACTTAATCATTTTAAATGTATTTGCATGTATAATTCCAGACGTAGCCTTGTGTTTTAGTTTTATAAAATGTCAGCGCTGGCTTTATAGCCTCTAGGCTACTAGTTATGATATTTTGTGTCTACGACAAACACATACAAACATTATGGACCTGAATTGTGTATAAGTACTAATGATTTAAACATATTTTTCATATTTTTTTAAACGACGTATATTCAAGAACGTGCTATCAAGAACGTAAACTAATGCCAACGCTGTTTGAGGATAACATTAGTAGCCAGTCAGTTGCTATTGTTGCCAGTCAGATGCTATTGTGTTAAACAAATGTGTATAAAGTTAAAAAATGTAGCAAATTATCATTCAGAAACATTTAGTAAGAGGCGTGTGTGGTGAGGTTCTGTTTGACTCTCTTCATCGCCGCTTCTCTGTCTGATTCTGCCTCAAACTCATACTGCAGTTCGACACCATTCTTTACATCTGGACCGGAAGCGCAGGCACGCTGCGCCCATAAAGGTAATGGGCGTTAACCTTCGGACAACATGAGCTACAGTTTAGCCAATCACAACACACCAGCCCAAAATAACCAATCTGAGCCCGCTGCCTGTTTCTGAGGGAGTGGTTTCATAGACTCAGGAAGTGAACCGCTCGTTCAGGGGACAGAGGAGAGCGCGGCTTACAATAAAGGTGAAGTTTATGAAAAATAAGACTTTTAAAAAAAAGAAAAACTACAAATACATGTTATATTGCACCCCATAAACAGAATCATGCAAAGAAAAAAAAAACATTAAACCCCCCCTTTAAGTGATATACCACAGAAAACAGTTACAGGGCTGTCATGTTCTTCTGTAGGGCCCATAGCCATTACCAACATTAAAACAAATAATTCAAATTGAGCTTTTATTTCAAAATTTTTCTTCATGCAAACATCCCACTCATGCCCATATCTAATTAATCCAACATCCAACAGCTGTCAAGTGAATGAGAAGAATCTATTTTCTGAGTCACAAATTTTCACACAGAGTTACATGGAGATAAAACAAAGCCTTGAACTTCCCCTCATGGTTCTCAGCTCCAGACAGAACACCTGGCGTGTTTGCATTAATTACTGTATTGATTGATTTTGTGGCCTGGTGAAGTGTGGCTAAGGGGGAAGATTCACTAGAAGGGGGAGAATCAAACGCACTTAATGAAACAGACAAGGGCAGGGAATGTATAGCCTTGTGAGCGTATTGATTTAAACTCCAAGAAGAGAATTCCGAGAGGAAGACTGACATGTAACAACAAAAAGGGCATACCTGAAACCAAAGGATTTCTAACGAAAGGAGCTCTGTCAGTATGTGGTGGCTGCTGAGGTCAATAAACCAGTTGGAAAACCGACAAAAACAACCTTGTCTCAGATAACCCCTCGACCTCTGTTAAGAGAGGATTTTGTAATTAGATCAACCGTGTTTTGATTCCAATTACACACAACACTTTAACTACTTTGTTCAATTTGAGCATTGATTAAACGTTGCAGCTCATAGATTTAAGGAAGCCAAAGTAACAGCATGTTATTTTCTCAAGTTGAACTGCTGTTTAAAGCATAGTGGTGCTGAATGACGTCTAACCGGCATGTTATTTGTTCTGTCATTCACTAGCCTACCAAAGTGGCATTGTAACACACTGCGACAACAGCGAGTATGTTGTAGCACCATGTAAAATGTCTTGTAAAATTCTTCCTTAGTGTAAAACCCCTAATCTCTCATCTGAACCAATCATCATTAAAGCATCAAAGGTGTTTTATATGCACTGTTTTCACATGTCAGTCTTATCTATACTACACCAGTTAGTCCACCCACTCACCTCCTATTAAAAACAAATTATTGGACATTTCCCTTTGTCCATTACAATACTTACCACTTTAAACAGTGTAGATTTGCGATGACTAGCTCTTGAAATCCACTCTCATCTGAATGTGCACACACTCATCCTATCATAAAACAAACACTCCACAACATAATAAACTTATGGCAACAGATTTAAATTGCTTCCCTCTCGCTGTCCCCAAGGACTACTGTGCAATATGTTTCCGCAATCCTTTGTGTAATTGCAAAACAATTTATTCATGCACACTCTAACGCATGTTCACACATATTTAGAACAGCAGTTTGCACACCTTCAAACACACACATTGACACATCCCTGTGCATTTTGACATTCAGATTTACACAATTATGCACAGTCACTTTGTCATGACCAAATGTTTGACTGTTTGTCTTTATATGCATGATGCAACTCCCAATATGGTTCTGTAGCCATAACAGCTGGACTTCGCAGCTGCGAAAAGAACTAGCCAGAACATCAGCACCAAGAGGAACGGCTGACTCATTTGGACATATTCTCCCATGATGCACAAGTATTCTGGAAGTGCAGCTGGGTACTGCAAACACTAAGGCAGATGATGTTTTCTTATAATCATTAATCAGCATGGATCATTCAAGATGTGTGATATCTAATGCATTGCCAATTCGAGGTGGTATGCATTGACAAGATGGCTTGTAAATTAAAACAAACAAAGTGGTTTGTGAGGGCAGATACCTCTTAAAGGAGAACTGCGGTGCAAAATGAACCTTTGGTCTAATTACACATTGGTACATAGTCAACCATTCTCTGAGATTTGTTTTCATGATTATCTAATGTAAAAGTTTTATCTCTAAAAACTGTTTATCTTATAATGCTAGTATATGGGGCATAGAGTAATGAAAATAAAAATCGCTAGCTAATACCACTAACAAGGCTCAAAATAGATCAACACTTACACGGTATCTTACATGTAGGGACCCTGATTATGCTACCGTGTTAGTGCTATTTGTAGCCTTGTTAGTGGTATTAACTAGCGATTTTTATTTTCATTACTCTATGCCCCATATACTAGCATTATAAGCATAAATACCTATATTTAGGGGGGGGGGGTTTGGGTCGCTTCTCATGTGGTATTTTATTATACTCATACGTGTATTGTCCTACATTCAATCCTCGATAAATACATGAGTAAATACCATGAGTAATTACCCCCAGTAAATACCTAATCTAGCAGAAACATTCCTGAAACTACACTTAAATCTGCAGACATCAATTTCTAGCTAATATTGTTATCCCAGGAAAGATCTAGACTCACAAAGATGATTTGAATGTTGTGGAAATAAATTCTTTATTGGAGAACTGTCCCATTGCCCCCACACTGTCTATAGCTGGCTGCCTGGTCAACCTTATTGATGGAGGACAAAAATCTATACAGTGATGATCAAAATGCATAGGGATGAAACATATCAAGACTGTAGACATTCAAATCCAGAGGGGGCCTGGAATCTATAGATTTAATGCCAAGGTTAAACTTTTGACTTGCTGCTTAAAATCTAGTCCTCACTGGCTAAGAACCGCCTACTGACAGGAAGATAAGGACTGGTGAACATCTTAAGCAACCAATCATAGTTGATTAAGTGCCATTTAGAGGTGGTGCTATCTCAAATAGAGGTAACACTCTACAATAAAATCTCATTAGTTAACATTAGTTAGTGCATTAACTATGAACTAACAGTGAGGAATACATTTTTTAAGAATGTATTAATTCACATATAACTGTTAACATCTACAACATTTGATCTTAAAAAAATTATGTTAATTAATGTTGACTAATGTCAACAAATGTGTTGCTGAAATAGAATACAACGACGTAGTTCACTGTTTCACTACCATAGTACAATGCATTGTTGGAAAAATCAACTAGCTCGTCACGACTGTTCCCGAAACCCACTGTCGCAAAGTCTCGTTCAACCACGTTGGTTTGCACATGGTGGAGTAATAACTACTTTTAATGAAACTGTTTGAGATCCAATAACGCTAGATTTGTATTATATAAATTACAGACATGTCATCTGTAGGACTATTTCTAATTGTTCTGTTGTTCTGCTTTATTACCAGACTCAATATTTGGCTCGTTCTTACATAGTAGAGCGAGTTCACACATCTCAAACGAGCTTCACACTCTTCAAACACGTTACTTCAAATCTTTTGAAAAACTAAAAGATGTAATTACATTTGTATTTGTTTCTAAATAAAAGGCACCGGTTGTCTGAATGTCAGCTTGCTTATTTTGCTCAAGATAAGGATTTATTACCTCCAAATGTCATGCAATATAGCAGGGGTTCTCAACTCCGGTCCTCACGATCCACTGCTCTGCATATTGTTCATGTCTCCCTTGTTTAACACACCTGGATTCAGATCCTCAGCTCGTTGGGATATACATAGAGTCTATCCTAACGAGCTGAGGATCTGAATCAGGTGTGTTAAACAAGGGAGACATGCACAATATGCAGAGCAGTGGGTCGCGAGGGCACGTGAGTTGGAACCCCTGCAATATGGAAACGATGCCTCTAACCACAGGTCAAAGAGCTGTTGTTCAAACCACACAACTTTGCGATGCTGTTTGCGATGTTCGTTGGAACGATGGTTTCGGGAAACACCGGACTTGTTAAACTATGCAGATATTGACGGAACTTGCGACCATAGTTGGCTAACAATGCTTTTCGGAAACGCACCCCAGGTCTCATGCCAAGGTGTCATATACTGACGCTTTTGGCATTTCGATCTACATCCAATGCACATGGCACCCTTTAGCGTCAATATGAGACGCAGATACTATATGGGCCAGAAGGCGCCTCCTAGTGGCCTAACCCTAACCCTACCCCAGACCTAAACCTACCCATACTCTGTGTGTTATATTGACGCTAAAGGGTGCCATGTGCGTTGGATTTAGACGGAATGTCAAAATGTCACTATATGATGCCCTCAGGATGAGAATGCGTTGGTATAAAGGTGACCGGACAAGGAACAAAGTAACTAATATACTAAAGATACAAATATGCAAAGTAACTAATATACTAAAGATAACAAGGTGATAAACTAGACAGACAGTCCACTGTGGAGATGAAGGCAGAAGGATGTGGCTGCCGACCTCTTGGGGATGACCAATGGAGACGAGGGTCCAGGATCCGATGGTGCAGACGGAGGGCCGATGGAGTGGAATAAAATTGTTGGTGCCAGAGACCCAGGCGATGCAGGAGGCGATAGCGAAGGTAAGGAGAAACCCTTAGCTGTCATAGGGGGTGGAGGAACGGAGCGCAGCGGAAGATTCGCTCTAGTGGAGGCAGAAGTGGGAGGAGCCGAGGGAGAGCAGTCTGGTTGACGGGCCGAGATGGAGCAGAAGTTATCCAAAGATGAAGAGCGGAGCCACAGGATCCACTTGCATGGGCGCTGCTGGTGGTTGTACATCCTGAGGCTCGACGTCATGGTCAGGGCATCCCCAGAGATGGCAAAGGGCTGCAAGCTTCCAGCAGCAGTGAGTCGGACTGTTGGAGCTCTGTGGTGATGGGGGTGAACACGAGAGTAAGGCACAGTCCACACAGATCAATGAAATGAGCAAATCACCGTCCATATTGCTCTTAATACAGACGAATTATCGTTCAGTTAGTTCTTTGTGCTGTCTTTAAACTTTAGATACTGGGTAGGCTTGGGTGGGAGTCGAATCCTTCCTAACTGACGCTCACTTCAGCCAGTCCTCGGTTTCCTCGGCCGCTGAGTGCAAACTTGCTCGGGGGCTCCACTTCCAGGTGATTATGGGAGCTGTCCTCTTGTCCTCTGGCTCTGACTCACTTGTTGTGGCGGGTGGTCCCTGAACGTCTGGGGCTCTCATAAATTTTTTTTGGTTGAAGGTGGTAAATCCGGCTCTGGGTCTGGCTGTGCTCTGAATCGGGCTGGATGATCTCCAGACACTTGTGTGTGTGTGAACACCTCTAAATTGAATGACTGCAGACTTACTTGAATAAAAGGCGGAATGAATAAGGCTCTTGTGTGCGCACCTCTTAAGATCTATTTCATGCATTGATGACAAAATGTGTGTCATTTTGTAATATCGTGTGCACTGACCTGTCAAGCAGTGCACAAAGGCAAAGGCCTTGAGTCTAGCTATGTCGTCACTATAAAGGCTCAATGTCAAAGCTTGTAAATATATCAACAAGCCAAAACAGTGTGGTGAGTAGTTGTGAGATTCATTCTTCTCTTTAATCCATCATCAGATAGAGGCTGTATCAGGTTCATGGCTATACACTCAGCATCTGGCTCCAAATGTTCCTTTAATTATCCCATTAGAAACATGATGCACGCTCTGCATCAGTGCCACTGTAACTACAGCGTATGCTTATCATCTGAGGCCAGCATGTGACATAGGCGGAATAGGAGAATGCTGGGCACCACTCATCCATATAGGGGCACCAAAATGAGCGAACGAGTGATTTGTTTTTATATTAATACTATTTTCGAAACAATTAATTTGTAATACTAGCAAATAAATAAATCAAAAATAACTAAATACATAAATAACTATAATAAGTCCCCAACTCTGGTCCGGCGCATCAATCTTCCCCCGCCCAGCGAGTGAAGTGCGTCAGAAAAAGAGCGCATGCGCCAACAGTTTACTGTTGTTAAGTTGTTGTGTAGCGTCGTCCCTTGCTGCATCTAATGTTGACAGCATTGCTTTCGTTTGAGGGCGCTTAACACACTCGAGCACCCCGTAGAGCTGGTCCGGACCAGAGACACGGTGAAAGTTCCTGATTGAATTTACATGACACGTTATAAAATAGTATTGTTGTCTGCAATAGATACTGTGCCAAAAAGATCAGAAGAGGATTAAGGGGATTAAGAAGTAAAGTACTGTAATGAATGAACAGTTTCACTCATAGCTGTAAGATACTATTTAAAGGGTACATATCATGCTTTTAAATCATTCCTTTTTACATATAAATCATACATTTGTGGTCTATGTAATGTGAAACTGCAATGCTTGAGTCTGAATTCCTCATTATTGTAGCTCCACAGGCCCCCTTTCTACCCCTTTTCTGATGTGCGTCTGTGAGCAACTCGTTTTGGTGCGGTCTCTTTAAATAAAAAGGAGATTTGTCATACCCCGTCCACTCTCCAGGTCGCTGAGTTCACACTCGGTTCAACTCCACCTGTTCGGCCCCTGTTTTTGTAGTTTGATAAGAGAATTACGATTATATACCGTCCAAGAACATTTTTATTCACACGAAATGTCAACAACGGAAGACTTGTCAAAACAAGCACACTAACAAGATAAATGACTACGGTCTAAGCACTAAAAATCTGTATTGATAATATGATACGTTAGAAGAGCATCAGAAAAAACAGCAGCTAAATGACCATTGATGAAACTCAAGAACAATAAAGATACAATAGGTGCCTCCGCACCTTCGAGATTGGCCCCTAATAATACTGCAGATGTGTGACGTTACTTTAAAACAAAGACAAAGGTACTGCTAAACCATGACCACCATGTGTTTTAAGAAAGTACATTATTTTTATTAACACAATTTACAGCTTATCGAAATGCTCTGTTACGTCTTCTCCAAAAATAGAAGGAATTTACCCCTCATTCAGGCGAAGTCCGAATCGGCAAACCCTGCTTCTTTATACTGGCGAATGTTCTAGAAGTTGGAATCCTTGAAGTGCTTCGGATCACTACATCTAACAACCAAACATTCTGACTTGCCCTCTTGTAACTTCTGCATCATTGAGCTTGGACTACAAAATCGGAGCGAGAAATGAAAATGGCGGATTGCCCTCAGTGTTGGGCCGGTAGTCAATGTCCTTATTTGTCAATTCCGCTGCAAATACTGTGACGTGATTGTTCAAATGTCATAGAGTACATAAAAATCTGAACAGGTTGCAAAATATGACCAAAACAGAATATAAAGATAAAAATGAAGCACCTGAAGAGAATAATTTTCAACTTTTTTTAACACTTAAAAACACTCCAAATATACAACAAAATGCATTTAAGGGCTAAATAAGTGGATTTAGCATGATATGTCCTTTAATGGCAGTTATTTATACCTTAAATTAATGCTTACAGTTGTTCTGAGTTAATTGCACCGTGCGATTTTGTAACAATCAAGTCAGCTTTTTAGACACATTTACTATCACTTTTTAAAATTAATGTTCTAGAGTTGTGTATTTTGTGGGGGATATGGCATTTTTAAGGTGTATTTGCTAAAATTATTAATGATATTTTTATAATGGTTTATATAAATAGCAACTTTAATGTAAAATTCACATTAAAGAAGACAATTCACAGTTTCTTTCATGGTGAAAATATGAACTGTGCCATAGTTTAGAGGAAGGTCATCAACTGGATGCACCATTAACTAGAAAAGGAGCTAGTATAGCCTCTATGCACGATCGCTTCCGGGTTTGTCTCAGCACGCCCAGTTACATCCGGTGCTGCGTCTGTCTATGGTCAGAAGCCGGTTTTGCGTTAGGTGGAGATAGTGTCAAATTACACTTGCTGTTTATAAAAACGTCCTGCGGTTAACGTGAATGATGTTAACAACACTGTGAGGCATTTAGCTGTCACACAAGAGTGAAAAAGAGAAGTTATTTAAATTATATATTTCGAGCTACATCAACAACTTTGAGGGTTAGTATTCTCTCATATCGTATCGAAATTCGACTAGCGAATCAGCGTTTCTAAAATCGTTGTCTCTGTTTCTGAGAAAACTGATTTTTTAAAAGATTTGCCTCTATACACTTGGCCTGCAGAACACGCTTCCGGAAAGTAAGAGACGCTGACTGAGATTCTTTCACACACGTCATCAAGGTTCATGCATAGAGGCTATTGAGCTAGTGCTCAATGAGTAGTTTGAGTATGAATGATATTTGGACGATGACATCACTGTTTTATCCAGAGAGGTTATATAAATTAACTAAATGAATAACTTTTTTACAACACAAATAAACCATCACCGAGCTAAAGCTGGACTATGACACCTTCTAGATCTGCTGCACAGGAGAAGCAAACTGTGTTGCATTATTTCCAGTTTGAACTCAATGATGGGGTGAAATGTGCTGTGCATCGGGCACCAGGTAAAATCTTGCCAAGGGAAGCAAATTGGTAAGGGCTCTGCTAATCATCACCATCTCTCACTGCCAGATAGGGGACACAGTTTTGACCTGTTAACAACATCAACAACAAAAAAGCGCACAAGTACAAATCAATGGATTCATGATGAAGTGCAAATTGAAAGATCATAGCTTGCTGAAAGTTAATTGGTGCAAAGTTTTAGTTTAATCTAGTTGAGGCCCGGGAGGGTTTACAAAGGACAAACTATAAACAAGTCGCAGAAAAAGACCAATTTTTGATAACCGAGAGAAGCTTCCGTTTTAAAAATGACAATAAAAGCATCATTAGTGTCCTTGCAGGGGTGCACAGTCAATAGTATTGATCGGAAACAGAGACACAAACACACAGACAGACACAGAGCAAAAGACAGCAGTGCACTGATGTTGTTGTCTCACTTCCAGACATGGCCGGCACCAGCTTTCCCCCCATATGGATTATGATCCTGCAGGACCCCTGTGTCTGCCACCCAGTGTCCCCCAGCAGGCTGTACACTTTGCCTCAGTTTCCCCCACACAGCACGACGCTAAGCTCCAATCTGCTGCTTCAGCCCTGACAGCTCAAGCACATGTTTTCCTCCTCTCCTGAACTGGGTGAAAGAGAGAGGAAGGAAGAGGGTATAAATGAGGGGAGGAGAAAACGCAGAGGAGGAAAAGGGAGTCGAGGTGAGCGGTAAATTTTTTTATGGTCGGTTTTAATTACAAGCAGCCAGCCAGGTGGGAGGATTAGGCCACTCTGACATTCAGAGGACCCTTAAAACAACACCTGTTCCGGGTGAGAAGTTGTTTTAATGACCTTCTCTCACCCTTTGGCACCTTCTCTGCCACCTCTTTCATCATCTGTATCTTGGCTCAACGACTTATAAGAGTTTCCACGATAAATCTTTTATTTATTTATTTTTTTTTAATCTAAACTTATGGAAATTTATTGTAAAGCAAAAGTTGGTACTCAAACCAGTCAAGTAATGTTTAGAAGGTTTTTCTGAGTAACGAAGGCATAGCATACAGACAGTACAGATTACTGAGAAATTTTAAGTAGGTTCAACAAATTATTGGACATTAAGTAAAGTTAACAAAAATATTCTTAGTAAGAGCAATGTTAGATTTGACAAAGAATATAAATGAAATTACTTTCTATCTCACAATTTCAAGTTTGCATCTCATAATTCTGACTTTATTTCTCAGGTTAGAATTATGAGATATAAACTCACAATTCGTGAGCTTAGAATTATAAGGTTTTATCTCCACTTTTGGTTAAAATTGAGTTGTTGACATGATCTGATCCATTAGGTGTTTATTAATGCCTGTGTGGTGTTATTTTTGTAAAAAAAGATTAATAGATAAAGCTATAATAGAAGATTATAACAGTTTTGCCAGCTGGGATGTAAAAACTGTGATGCTCAATATCTCAGAACTACACTAAACGGAGATAGAACCTTATAATTCTAAGCTCACAAATTGTGAGAATTTTTTTTTTAAATTGCAAGTTTATTTCTCACAATTCTGACTGTATAACATGCAATTTCGACTTTATGTCCTGTAATCACGACTTTATATAACTCGCAATTGAGAAATAAAGTCAGAAATTGCAGATGTAAACTCATAGAAAGTAATTCGCAATTATCCTTTAAAATGTTTTTACTCTGTGGCGGAAACAAGTTTCCATACTAATGACAGTTTACATATAGTTTTTAGTTTAGTTTATAGTTTTAGTTTTATGATTTTTAAGCCATGGTTTATGAGGAGACAGGAAATTTTTACATTGTACCCATTTCACACATGTGTCCTCTTAAACTGTATGTGCATAAACACACGCACACACACACGTACACATTATAGAAGAGGTGTAATCATGTTATTTCATGTGTCAAGTGCATTTAAAAATATATATTTGAATAAATTACACTGACCTTCTTAGCACTTCTTTACCTTAGCACTTTCCCCATTATTCTTCATTTTCATGCTGTAAAATTTTTTTTATCATCGACAAACTCTGTATGTCATAGTTGATTTTGAAGTTGTACAAAGAAAATAACTAAACTTTTGCGTCTTTCCTCTTTCTGCCTAATGCATGCTGAGTAACCATTTAGAGAGACATATTTGTTCAAAATTCTGCCATCTGGAGCAACAAAATGAATGAAAAGCTAGTTAAATCCCCAGATAACAATGCGTACAAACCATTAGATATAATTAGAAACAAACTAAGTCAGCTATGAACATATTATAAGAACACATAATCATTTAATCTCAAGAATGGTCTCTTGTGAATTTCATGCCACGAGCTAAATAAAGCTCATACTGCTCATTCTCCAGGGCTCAAATTCACAGGTCAAGCTTTTCAGTGCTTAACCAAGGTGGTCTGTGCCGAAGGGTAAAACTGATATGGGGTCAGTGACTTCTGTCTGACTACAGAAAGTAAATTGGGGACTAATCTTATGACTGCAAGTATTAACTGTGAACTGCTATTACACCCCATAAACTCTTCCAGCCAACAGATAACCACAGGGCCATAGAAATGATCCTCAAAATATTTAAAATTGAATTGGCTTTTAAAATTCACTGGCCATAACTAACAGCAATGGAATGCTGATTAAGATTAACGTCCAATGACAAGGAATAAATGTAAAGATGTAAATACAGAGATGTAAATATACATCTCTGTAAAAGTTCTGCAGTAGTAGAGAGATACACACATAGTGGAATCATTGAACAAAGTGTGTGATATATTGATGCAAAACACTGACAGTAATCACAACAGAGGTTTATTGGAATCAAAGCAAAAATATATAATATTGTGATACATCCATGGATATTGTAGTCGAATTGGTTCATGCTCCACGCTGAATTGGTGACAATGAATCTCTTATCTTGAAACTTTTATGATTTATTGTAAACATGGAAGATTGTGTGTCTGTTTCCATACAACTATGCATTAAGAGTACTGCAACAGTTACTTATCATTTTGAGCAGTTGTATCAATTGATAGTTAGATCATTGTAAGGAAATGAATAGACACTCATTTGAAATGTAACGTGTGAATTGCATTTTGAAATAGTCGTACTTTGATGTAAAGTTGTGTCATATTGAACAGGTGATTTATTTTTTAATGAACAAATGATCTAAGTTGTATGTGTATTGTATCCAAGCAATTGAGAAATGGGTTAAAGTTTTGAAAAATGTGCATTTTGATCATTGGTTGTGAGTTTTGTGTCTAGAGTTGTGAAAAATTACATCAAGGTTCTGAAAATAGTAACAAAGTGATTGTAAAAACTGTAAACTACTAAACTGTTCCATCTCTATACAGCACTCTGTAGGCATTATTGTCCAACTCTGAAATGAACACCGTTATGAAGAGTTTCGGTAACACTTTATTTGGATAGTCAATCTGTAGATGCTCTACAGAGTATCAACAGAGTATCAGTATCATTTCTCTACTGAATGTCTGCAGACTTTCAACAGTTCATATGTACATGATTTACAAACTATCAACAAATTATCATAAATTCATAATTGAATGTCTGTAGACATTCAACAACGAAGTGTTTGTAGTACATCTATAGATATTCAACAAACCATCTATAACCCATAAGAAGCACTGAAAACCACATTTGCAACTATCAGTAGCGGTCCCTGAACGTATATTTTCATTTTCTTTATGGCAATCTACATATCTATAGCTACTCAGCTGCATTGCTACAGCACATTTGTAGATTTTTAGGAGCATCTCTATATCTTTGCATTTTCATTATGGTAATCTACATATTATCATAGTTACTCAGCTGCATTGCTACAGCACATTTGTAGATTTTCAGTAGCATCTCTGTATGTATCTTTTCATATCTGGTGTACTATATGACACGTACAGCAAATATTTAGGAGTGTATTCACAACATCTCTAATGTATCCGTAACCCTTTCACAACACATGTGATGTCATTCAAGTAACTATCCATAGATGTTCCTTGTGACTATCCAAATAAAGTGAAACACAAGTGAAGCTTAGTTGACAGTTTATAGCTTATGTACTTCACATGAACAAATTATCAAGTAACAAAATCAGTGCGTTTTCAAACTCTACAAATCATCCATAGATGTTTCTTGTGACTATCCAAATAAAGTGAAACACACATGAAGCTTAGTTGACTGTTTATGGCTTATGTACTTCACATTAACAAATTATCAAGTCATCAAAAAAAAACAAAAAAAAAACAGTGCATTTACAAACTATCCCGTGTTATAAAATAAATATCTACAAATCAAGTTCAGTGCATTCACAAACTGGAGCAATAGGGAAAATACCAGTAAAAACAATCAACGCGTCAACATCTTTTCTGGCTGTAATTCAAAAAAAGCATCAGAGGTCAACATTTTAATGAAATGAAATCCCAGAATTATATTGCATCATTTACCAAATTTTACACATCTTATACAGCAAACAGAGACTCTTTTACAAATAACTGTCAGAAATCTGCCCCAAATTGAACAACAAAAAAACAATTACAGAGCCTAATGCTGAACATTATATCATGGTTGTAACACCCTACTGCGTGATACTCATGAGAATACGTATGTATTTGTACGTTCTATAATATGTGCATATAATTACATTTTATATGCGCAGAAACGTATAATACTGACGTATTTACTAAAACGTAAAACATTTACGTATTGCCAGCACAAAAACGTAATTTATTTACGTATGAACAAATCCACCGACGTACACATTTGTAGGCTACATATCACAATTTATGCATATTAAAATCGTAGCATTATGTTTTGACTATTGCACTCAACTGTCTTATTAAATAAGTTTTCAGTCACATTTATTGATCATAAATATTAACATTTTGCTTGTTTCACCTGCATGGTGTTAAACAATACATTATAAATCCTTAAAAAATACATTCTTTAACGTTACTCGTTTAACCATTTTGTGATATAGTTTATTTACCTTGAGACACATAAAGCGTTTTCTCCTTTAAAACACAACAAAAATTCACAAAAGAAATCAATTTTATTAGTTTGATGTAATCCAAATCTTTAGAATCCATAGCCTCCGTTGTTTGCAAGAAACAACTCCTAATTCAGCCTTTTATCCAGTCGTGATCTTCATCTCGCTCTCAGCAGCGACCGTATACGTCAAATCCCGCGCTAGTTATGAATTCAAATTAAAAAATTGCGCCCTTGAGAAGCGTTACGTCATGTTTTACGGCAGTGATATCAAACGTTCATTGGCTCTTCCCTGCTTCGTCACAGATTGCAACATGAAGGACTCGGTGACGGTTAGTTCATTTGAAATGGAGCGAAGCTGCGAACCGAAGCCAGATTGACATTTTCATTGATTATTAGTTTAAATTCTGCTCTGTACTTCATACACAACTATTACAATACTGCCAGAGAGGACTGCGACTGCAACACTTCATCATGTGAACGGCTTTTGGTATCAGTTTTGACATTTTCGCAATAAATACATTATTAAGATTATACTTGTCTGTTAGTTGTGTTTTTCTTCATAATTGTAGTTTACGTAGTTAAGGAATTGTTATGGGTAGGTTTATGGGTAGGAGTAGGATTGGTGGCTCAAATATATATTTTAATGCTATATTGTTAATAAAACTGCCATTTCCCAACAAATTTGTCCATTACGTTTTATTTTTTATATTCTGTATAAAAGGGGTATGTTTAGGTTTGGGATTAGGGTTACGGGATCTTACATTTATCTATAAAATGGTAAAAAGGGAAATTATACAGATATCTTTATGATATAGAATATACATAAATAGTTTACGTTTTGTAGCTGTAAAAAACTTAATGTTACGTTTAAATGTTGCAGATACGTCTATATTATACGTTTCAGCATCTATCCAAACATACTAAAAAGTATGTTTTCTATCTTTGCAAAAAAAAAAAAAACGTAAAATACCAACGTATTAACAATGAGACCAGGCTGTTACCTGGTATTTTCCCTATTGCTCCAGTTTGTGAATGCACTGAACTTGATTTGTAGATATTTATTTTATAACATGGTAGAGTTTGTAAATAGACTGATTTTGTTGATGACTTGATAATTTGTTCATGTGAAGTACATAAGCTATAAACTGTCAACTAAGCTTCATGTGTGTTTCACTTTATTTGGATAGTCACAAGGAACATCTATGGATGATTTGTAGAGTTTGAAAACGCACTGATTTTGTTACTTGATAATTTGTTCATGTGAAGTACATAAGCTATAAACTGTCAACTAAGCTTCACTTGTGTTTCACTTTATTTGGATAGTCACAAGGAACATCTATGGATAGTTACTTGAATGACATCACATGTGTTGTGAAAGGGTTACGGATACATTAGAGATGTTGTGAATACACTCCTAAATATTTGCTGTACGTGTCATATAGTACACCAGATATGAAAAGATACATACAGAGATGCTACTGAAAATCTACAAATGTGCTGTAGCAATGCAGCTGAGTAGCTATAGATATGTAGATTGCCATAAAGAAAATGAAAATATACGTTCAGGGACCGCTACTGATAGTTGCAAATGTGGTTTTCAGTGCTTCTGATGGGTTATAGATGGTTTGTTGAATATCTATAGATAAGGATGGGAAATTGATAAGAATTTAACAAATTCAGATTCCATTATCTGATACTGCTTATCGATACGATTCCTTATCGAATTCTCTTATCGATTCTCATTGGGTGAGGGAATGAGTACAAATTTGTTTGTTTGTTTGAACTTGCTTTAATATCTGATCAGAAGCACAGAGTATACACAAATTATGCAAAACTAACATCATAAAGTATGATATCTTTTTAACTTTGAGCAATCGATGGAACTATACTTGACTTTTCTTGGAGCATATAAAACAAAACAGCTCCTTGGACAAAATGAAATGTAATATTGTAGTAGTTATAAACAAAGGTTTATTTTAGTTTAGATTAACATTTGAGGGAAGCAATTGTATTCATAATGTCAAAATACAACCGACGTGATGTTACTTGAAAGCATTATAGCCTACTATTCCTGCCAAACTTACAGATAGTAGTGTTATACAGTAAATCCTTGGTGATGTTGCTGATCTGTGGACACTGGATAGTTCATTCATGTCACAATGTTTCTTCCTGGTTTCCACGTCAGCGCTGTTTGATCCGTTAATAACGGAGAAATGTGAATGTTTCTCACTAGATCTCGCAGCGATGTTATTACTTCAGTGGCGAATTCAAATGTTTTCTTTATCTGGATTTGCCGGTGTAGTAACAGTGCTGATGATGAAGATCGGCTTGCGCCTGCTTTGGTCCAAACTGATGAACGGTCTGTCATCCAAACAACCACACAATAACGAGTAGCTCAGTTTCGTTCCGTTTACGTGAAATTTGCCATTGATGTAGGGCAATGTTGTGGTCACGCCACACTATGAAAGCGCTTGCCACACGCGCGGCGCTACATTTGAATAACAAAATGTTGGTCGGCAGGAAAAATGAACCGAACGAACCGCCTCTGACTTGAAGCCATTTTGCCGCTCTGAATCAAAACAACATAGCGTGTGTGTGTGACGCCATGACGCATTTACAACGAGTTGGAACCGATAAGCGAAATCGGTCAGAGCAGCAAGCTAGCTTCCAAGGAATCCGATTCACTAGGCACTCGGTTCTGAAGAAGAACCGGTTTTACGATCCCATCCCTATCTATAGATGTACTACAAACACTTCCGTTGTTGAATGTCTACAGACATTCAATTATGAATTTATGATAATTTGTTGATAGTTTGTAAATCATGTACAGATGAACTGTTGAAAGTCTGCAGACATTCAGTAGAGAAATGATACTGATACTCTGTTGATACTCTGTAGAGCATCTACAGATTGACTATCCAAATAAAGTGTTACCAGAGTTTCTGATATTATCATCATTCCGTGAGATGAAATTATCCTGAGAGACTGAGCGCGAGCTCATGAAGCTCCGCCCCCTGTGCCGGCAGCAGCAGCTTATTTGCATTTAAAGGGCACACACTAAAACAGCGCGTTTTCGGAGCCCAAAAAAATGACAATTTGAAAACATGCTGTAAAAAATGATCTGTTGGGTCTTTTGAGCTGAAACTTCCATACACATTCTGGGGACATCAGAGACTTATTTTACATCTAGTGAAAAGGGGCATAATACGGGACCTTTAAAGTGAAGGGCATGAAATGGCCACTTCTGAGGGCAGAGAGAGATCTGAGGAGCAGATGGCGCACTCATATATGAATGTTACGGCGTCAAGGAGCGCCGCACCATCAGCCAATGAATTGCCGTGATTCTCATAAGGGCTTCAGACAAGCTTTGAGTGAACCTATGAAAGAGAACAAAAATTCAGGGAAAAACATGACTTTAAGGTTCTAGCAACTGTTTCTTCTAAAAGCGCTTCTTTCAAAATCATTTAAAAATATTTTCAGACTTTTGAATGGTAGTGTTCATATATATCGTCGCCGTCCGATGAAAAACGCGTATGTCCATTTTGACGATTTTGAGATTTTTTCACGGATAGAATGTCCAGGTTCATTTCCGTATACAGCATGCTTCACATTATCTAAATGACCAATGAAAAGTTGTGAAATCATGTCATCTGATTTCCACGTATTTCCATTTGCTGTCAAAGCTGTCAATCACGCAGCGTATCTCCCATAGACAGTATGGTATCTCCCCGCCCTGTGGAGGCATCTCGCTCGTGGTCTCGCTCTCTGAGACCCCTACACCTGGTATTATAATGCGATCTGTATCCAGATAAGTTATCCGGATAATAAAAAAGGCATGTTAATGCAAGGTATAAATACGTTGTGATCTGGATCTGCCTGACCATCTGGAGGTAGTCTGGCTCGCATTGTGTTCGGATCTTTACTAGGTGTAACGCAATCTGGTTGTTGAACCACATATGTATATTTTACTCCTCCAAAAATGCTAAAAAGAATAAACGAGTGAGAGCGTGTTATATAGGCTATATGACGCGTTATAGTCAGATATGATGGCGCTACTGCGACACGCATCACCCGCAGATGAGCAGCTGGCTGTCAAAAGTGAAAAGTAAGTCACAGACACAATCATCTTCAAGTAAAGAAACGAGGTGATCTTACAGGGCAGGCTGTTGCCACACTCTCTTATTGATGTATGTCTTTGATTTTGAAATTAGCTGATGATAAAATGCAGCTCATATCTGTAATAAAATGCAGCTCATTTCTGACACAATTATGGTAGAATTGTGTAATTAAAGTATCAGTCTAGCATCGCCATGTCAGTGTATTGATTCATTGTCTCTTCATAGTTTGCAAGAGACATTTAATAAACTGAGCGTATTTAATAAACCTGAGTCGTAGCCTGTTCATCTGTCAGTATGAAACGCGATTCTGGTCATTCTAATTAATGATCGGAAGACGCGTATCGACACCACGTTACTATACAATATGCACGTATGTCCATTTAAACTCGATTTTGGGTCAAATATGGATTACATCATGACACGGGCAAGAATATGGTTACATTTAAAGATGTTGTGCCAAGCATGACAACGCTACGTTCAGCTGCTTTTGAAATTACGTTTTTTTCACTTCCTGAAAAGTAACCGTTTTGGACATACGTGAGTTTCATCGGGGCAGCGTATATATGTACATATATATATATATATATATATATATATATATATATATATATATAAATGGCCAAGAATCATGCTTTTTGTGTCACGAAGCAATACACAGAAAATTTTTATTGACTCAAACATCATGACGTTTGGTCATGTGAGGTGTGAGAATCAGGGAGGATCATGTGTCTATATTTTATTTGGATAAAAAAATGGTTGAAACAATATCTTCTTTTGTTCTCCGCAGAAAAAGAAAACCATCATTAAGTATGGAACGACATACTAATGATTAAAATGATAACAGGGTTTTTAGGTGTTCACAAACTACCTGATTAAACTGAACATCATTAAGTTTTACTGAGACAAAAACTGTGCTGTGTATATCCATCATCCACACACACCCGTGTGTGTTCTGCTCACTCTGTCTCTTGCCAGCCACTGACACACGGCTATAGATTGCGCCTCCCTCTCAATCAGATGCAAACCCACTTAGTCCACACAGGCAAGCACAGGGCGCATTTCTCTCTACATCTGCGCTGACTTCTTTATTTTCAGTCACCAAAGCAAGGTCATTCACGCTCATCTAATGAAACAGAATATGATGCAATGATCTGTCTTTTCATACACCGCACGCAGATGAAGAAGATGTCAATTGCTCTGTCATCACTAACGTCCCTGTCAGGTGGGAAGGACAAATTCATGCACGGAGGCCTGAGCGGTCTGAAAGCATTGGAATTGCAAAGAGGTTTGTGGGGATCTTTTGTATAATCAGCCCCGGGAATGACTATCTGATTTCTGTTAGAGCTTTCTGGAGAGGAACCAGGGGCCTGATTGTACATTCATGCCATATAGATATTCTGGCAAGTGTTGAATTGGGAGGGCTGTCTGGTTCCAGGCATGTCACAAAGCTTCTGGGCTGGGCATTGCTGGTAGATACAGAGGAAGAAAAACAACAAAAAAAAAAACAATCGGAAAACAAACGAACATGCAAAACACTTCCTGCTCACGGTATTTCCACACATTCGCATCGTTGAACTTTGTCCAGCAACGGTAGTGGATTGTAGAAAAGCAATTAACACAGTCACCAGCTGGGAGACATTCATAACTCTGAATTGTGTCGCTTCCTGTCTACATCAGAGCCAGTTTCATTGTCTTCGCATGCACAGAGCATTAAATGGGTGTGTAAATGCTGCAGAAGTGAGAGATTGATTTGGCAGAAAAGGTGACTCGATTATGACAGCTGTGAACCGGCACGGAATGTTGAGCTAACAGGCATGTGCAAGTATGTCTAAGCACAGGCGAGGGAAGAGCAGGTGTGCACTCATATACTTGCTGCCGTTTCAGTGTGTTTGTGTGCCAGGACATTTATTCAAAAAAAAATTAACTCTTTCACAATGTTCCACATATTTTTGCTCCCCTCTGAGATACCTAATAATTTTTATCCAAATAAGACTACAACCTCAATATTTTTTTACTGCAAATGCAAACAATATTACTGTAACAGGGTTCAGATGTTATGGGAGTAAGGAGACAGGAACCGGCGAACATTCAACTGTAGCACTCAATTGGGTTCCCGTCATTTCAGTGGAATAAGATTTTGTTACTTTTCATACATTATCCATCTATATACACACAAAAACACTGGGCTTGATTCGGTTGTTCTGAAGGTATGTAAAAAAAAAAGGTTACACTTCTGGTCTTCGGGGTCAATATGACCCCACATTGAAATGAATGGGAAATGTGAAAAAAAAACTAAATATATTTTCTTCATGTCTCAAAAAAAAAAAAAAAAAAAATCCGGCATAAATCTGAAAATGTTTACACAGAAATGAAGGCCTAGCACTAGAGCATAAATGCAATGAATCATAAAAAAAATAAATAATAATATTTCATATGCAAGCTAATGGTGTAGTTGAGGAATTGTGTGGTATATGGATACAAAAGTACTTTATATCTCCAAAAACACAGCATTAAAGAATAGATGAGAAGTAAACAAAAAAAAACTGATATATTATTTGTATGATTAAAAATATATATTTTTTTGTACAGTTACTCAATCAATTGTTGGGGTTGTATAGACCCCGAAGCCCAGAAGTGTATCATTACTCCAGTCTTCAGTGTCACATGATCCTTCACAAATCACTTTA
>JAQIUQ010004464.1:980000-991669 GCA_030378365.1 Hybognathus amarus
TGTCTGTGAGCTGACAGGGAGTTTGATGTATATTTGAAGAGACAACTGCATTTGTGTGTGTGTGTTCGTGTGAATGGACAACTCTCTGCTGTGTTTGGGCTTGAAAGGGTAGAAGCACCATCACAAGTCTGCAAGAACATCAAAACACAATTAACGGCTGACATGAAGCAAGAGACAGAGGAAAAAGAGAGGGAGAGATGGATAGAGAGAAAAGAAAGAGAGCATGAAAATGTGAGTTGTTTTGACAAGCTGAACTACCCTGAAGAGACTATATAGCATCCCTGAATACTCCTTTCCCCACTACAAGTATTTCTAGAAACTACATCCACGTTTTCTAGAAACACCCCACAGCAGTTTATCATCCAACAGCAAAGGATTATGGGAGATGCTGAGCTCGATGAGAAATCGCAGCATTTTTATCAGTATGCAGAGATAAACAGTGCGGTTCTGGCAACAACAAAAGCTCCAACTGTGTTCAATTTGTCTTCTTTTTTCTCATCTTATGAATTCTTTCAAATCTGTTTTGAGCTGTCATCACCATTTAGGACTATGGATTAAAGCATAGACGGGGAGAGATTTAGAGAGAGGGAAAGGGGAGATGGATTGACAGGTTTTAACTGGATCAGAGCTTTGGGTCTCACTGGGAATCTCTCACAGGTGTGTAGGCGTCCAACATTTTGTTCTCGTCCTCTCCCAGACAGGTTAAATTACCTTCTTTCATCTAAAGAGTTGAAGGGGGGTTGAGCACTAATTAAGTTTGATACTTTGGTGGGTTGTCTCCTGTGTAGGGAACTTTGGAATAAGTTTCAGATGTTGAATTAGGTCTCAACCTTGATATTAACTGGTTTGGCCTTTAAAGTCCACTCAGACCAAACTGAGCAGAACATTGTGTTGCTGGTAAAGTGCTTTCATGCATTTTGAGTGTGTTTGTATTTTTGGATTTACATTTATATTCATTAATTTTGTAGAACTTTATAGAAAGATTTGATTGAGCAATTAACATATGTGTTTCATTCAGAAAGAAATAAAAAACTCCAAATTGCTCAGCGAAACATCAGCTAAAAAAAGAAAAGAAAAGAGTTTTGTTTTTGTTATTAAAGTGTAAATTGCAGCTTAAAATTTTTCACAGAGATAATGCATGTACTTACTAAACATGAAGATATGAACCACCCACAATTGTTTTTTATACCAAAATCCTGCACATGTTACTTCCTCTCTGCCTGCAACATTTATGTTTTGTTCCGCTCTCCCCGCCAAAAAGACTTTTTTTCCTGTACCTCCAAATACTTTCAAGTTAGCCTACGTGTCGCCGACCATTCACTATCAGCATAAATGCTCCTGTTAAATTAGTTGTTATTAAAGCACTAACACAAAACCACACTGTTATAACATAAAAACAACCAGGCTAACTTACAGTCAAGTATGGGGTTTGGCATGACTGCGCGCAAAGTCCACTCCCATAATAATTACTAAACAGCTGACATCACAGTTCATCATGACCAATTCTCTCACATCCCTGTTATTATCAATGAATCTTTTATAATATCAACACTTTGTTTGTCATAATTCGAGGATTTGCCAGCATACAGAATTCAGTACTGAACAAAAAGTCCATTTGCAGCAGTGGGGGAAGTCATATCGTAAATGCTTCTGATATTGACGTTGCCGCTTTCTAGCAATCAAGCTCAAAATGTCTGTGATTGGCTGACATCTCTCAACGCTGCAAGACGAATGTTATGAAAGTTTGCACGTGTAAACCTTGTCCACAATAAGAAACAAAATCACAGTAATCTAAGTATTACAGTTGAAAATCACAGTCAAAGGTATTACTTTAAAAACAAGAAATCACAACATATATCCACTATAGTACTGGTAAATAGTAAACCTAGTGTATTTTTCATTCTGAAACAGTATTTAATTAATATTTCTTCTACAGCCAAAAAATCAATATTGTAAATACAACTAAAAAATATTTACTAATACAACTAAATACAAAATATTTTGTGCAATTCACTATATATATATATATATATATATAATAATATAATATAATAATATACATATACATATATATATATATATATATACATATATATATACACATATACAACAAACACATATATATGCATATACATGTAGACATACAACACACCTCGGCCACTTGATTAGGTACACCTGCTCCAACTGCCGCTAACACTTTAATTTCTAAGCAGCCAATCACATGGCGGCAATCAGTGCATTTAGGCATGTAGACATGGTCAAGACAATCTCCTGCAGTTCAAACCGAGCATCAGTATGGGGAAGAAAGGTGATTTGAGTGACTTTGAACGTGGCATGATTGTTGGTGCCAGAAGGGCTGGTCTGAGTATTTCAGAAACTGCTAATCTACTGGGATTTTCACACACAACCATCTCTAGGGTTTACAGAGAATGGTCCGAAAAGAAAAAACATCCAGTGAGCGGCAGTTCTGTGGGCGGAAATGCCTTGTTGATGCCAGAGGTCAGAGGAGAATGGCCAGACTGGTTCGAGCTGATAGAAGGGCAACAGTGACTCAAATAACCACCCGTTACAACCAAGGTGGGCAGAAGAGCATCTCTGAACGCACAGTACGTCGAACTTTGAGGCAGATGGGCTACAGCAGCAGAAGACCACACCGGGTGCCACTCCTTTCAGCTAAGAACAGGAAACTGAGGCTACAATTTGCACAAGCTCATCGAAATTGGACAATAGAAGATTGGAAAAACGTTGCCTGGTCTGATGAGTCTCGATTTCTGCTGCGACATTCGGATGGTAGGGTCAGAATTTGGCGTCTACAACATGAAAGCATGGATCCATCCTGCCTTGTATCAACGGTTCAGGCTGGTGGTGGTGGTGTCATGGTGTGGGGAATATTTTCTTGGCACTCTTTGGGCCCCTTGGTACCAATTGAGCATCGTTGCAACGCCACAGCCTACCTGAGTATTGTTGCTGACCATGTCCATCCCTTTATGACCACAATGTACCCAACTTCTGATGGCTACTTTCAGCAGGATAATGCGCCATGTCATAAAGCTGGAATCATCTCAGACTGGTTTCTTGAACATGACAATGAGTTCGCTGTACTCAAATGGCCTCCACAGTCACCAGATCTCAATCCAATAGAGCATCTTTGGGATGTGGTGGAACGGGAGATTCGCATCATGGATGTGCAGCCGACAAATCTGTGGCAACTGTGTGATGCCATCATGTCAATATGGACCAAACTCCCTGAGGAATGCTTCCAGCACCTTGTTGAATCTATGCCATGAAGAATTGAGGCAGTTCTGAAGGCAAAAGGGGTTGCATACACCAGATGGTTGTAGATCTATCCCTAATAGAGCAATGTCCAAAAACTATTTAGATTGAATTATGATCTATCATTTTAGTGATTTTTAGTGATCTTTAAAAAATCATTTTTCATGTGCCAATTTATGGCCTAGTTATGTAATTGTGCAGTAAATAGGTAAGAAAACTTTAAAAATTGAAAAAATGAACACAGCATAAATGGTTAGTTGAGAAGTAAATTTAAAAAATGATATATAGTTTTCCATTAAAAAAATAAACATATTTGCTTATGCAATAGCTCTTTAAAAGTCTGCGAGTCTAATCTGACCCCAAACAGCTTAAGTGTTGTCCTTTTTTAACAGCGATTAAGGGCTAGATTGAGTTTGGGAAGTTCTATTTTCATTTAAACCAAAATCAGGCAGGCCATGATCTGTGCAGCTACAGTACATTGTTTGCATTGATACCTATTAATTATTTAACGCTGAAAAGACAGACCAAGCTTAAGGCACCCACACTGTAACCCTTTGCTGTAAATTTACAGGTAATTTCCAACAGTATTGCACTGTATTTCCAGAATACAGTAGGCTGTATCTTTTACAGAACAGCTGTAAATATACAGCACATTTCTGTTTTCATCACAATAAATCCGTAATACAGTATCATACTGTAAATGCATTGCATTGTGGGACTGATTTCTTTTGTGCTCAATTCAGATTAAATGTGGTGTGAACAGACAGTAACTAGGCTACTACAGGCAAACTTGATTGTCAGCCAGACTCAACAGAACAGAATAATCATTCCTGTTATCAAGATAAATAGTGTCTGTGAATTTGGGAGCAATTTTAAACTTTTGTGAGCTTCGGTTCGTGTTTCAAACATTAGTTGCCTGTGATACAGCAGAAAATAGAGTACTTTAACATTACATGAAGACTTTGTCATCTGAATAAACTAATTTGCGCCTGTGAAGATAAGTGGGGTTTAGAGTCTGAGAAGATGGAAAATTGTTCAACTGAGTGATATGGTAAGCCATTATACATGCAATACATATATATGTACATATATATGTATACATATATATGTACATATATATGTATACATATATATATATATATATATATATGTACACTCATATACATATATATATATATGTAAATATATAGTACATATGTACATATGTACATATATATATGTACATATATATATATATATATATATATATATATATATATATATATATATATATATATATATATATATATATATATATATATATATATATATATATATATATATATATATATATATATGTACATATATGTACATATATATATATATATATATATATATATATTTGCAATTCGAATTTCTACAGTTTCCATGAATTGGGGTTTTATTTTGCGAATGTGGTCCCAAAATGGGAACTGCAAACAATTTCATTCAGTATACACTGATGCAGTTGTTCGGTGAAATGTCTCTTGAACATACTGTATAGACACAACATCCAGACGTAGATATAGCAGCTTTCTCCATCTCTCACTTCAATGCAACAACCTCACATTAAAAAAAAAAAAATGCAAATCCCAGCATAATTTCCTGTATGACACAAATATACTTGAGTGATATGCCATGCTTTTGACACACACACATGCTGCAGTGAATATAAATTACACTTGATTATCTATTGTGCATCTTTATGATTTGGCCTGGGAAAATTGCTTGGAGTTTGGAGCAGGCACTAAATCAAGGCCAGACTGTCTGATCACTCAGTTGTTTCAATAGTAACAAACCTCTGAACACCATTCTGTATTATGTACAGATTTGTTTGGAATCCATTCTGAATGAAGCTTTCTCTGTATTTAATGCCCTGGATGTCTGAAACTATTGTCTGTACAGTGTTTCTGCTTTGTTATTTAGTTGCCAGTTGGCAGAATGAATGCAGGAACATTAGCTTATTGCTTGTTTAGTCAGTTTTATACGTCACTTAAAATGTGAATCTCATTTAAACATTAACAAGCTGGCACGGCCTGACATGTGGGCGATGTACTGCATGTTACTGTGGGATTTAATGCTTTCCTCCTTATTCACACATTTACTCTAAAAATTCAGCATAAACCAGCAAGAATTCCATTCTGGTATAAGCTGGTTTATGCTGGTTAGTGCTGGTATTGTGTTGGTTTAGCTGGTGGACCAACATAATCATGCTGTTCTCAAGCAAACCAGAGCTGTTGAAGCTGGTCTTGCAGGGCTGAGTGTCGAGAGGCCAGTTGTCTGTATACAAGCAGTGTTTTGGGTATATGCATTGTTTTTACTTGCATATTTCTATGTAACATATTATTGATGTAAAAGAATAACAATATAATATTAAAACAGATAATTTATTGTAATGCTGTATGTAACTTTGTAATTTATTTTTAAAAGTATGAAACACACGCTTTATTTAAAGGGCACCTATTATGCCCCTTTTTACAGGATGTAATATTGGTCTTGGGTGTCCCCAGAATGTATTTGTGAAGTTTCAGCTCAAAATACCCCACAGTTAATTTATTATAACCATTTGAAAATGTCATTTTGAGGCCTGTTTAAAAATATTTTTGGTGTATACCACTTTAAATGCAAATGAGCTGCATATCCCCACCCTGCCTTTGGATGAGGGCGTTACTCTGCAGGACCCATGGCAGTCGGCTCTACGCAGAAGAGGAGAGTGAGAAGACGCGCTGTTTTGTCTGTCATTCAGCGTACGTTTGAATCGTGAATATATAAATAGTACGAAGAGACTCCGGGAGAATAAACACAATGAGAATGGACCAGTACGTCTTGGTATGGTTATTTGATACATTTATGTACTTATAGAGAAGTAATTGCGTCTTTTTGCAAGTATGGATGTGCAACACACACACACACACAGACACACACAAACACTGGCGCAATTTTTTTAAACTGACGTTAAATACACATTCTGTGATAAAGTTTGCTACGTACAAGCGAAATTACATTTATGCGAGGGACCTGTGGCGTCATGTTTACTTGTCATACAGGTGCTTCTGTGGCAAATGTGAGAAGATGGCTAACTTAAAGAACAACAACATGCAGTTTTTAATACAATATCTTTAAATATTTATATACATCTTTAAAATATGGAAACTAGATGTAAACTAGCTATTAGCTAATTCTGGTGCAATTACTTTTAATTGTGCATTGTCCCTGTAAAAATAAACAATAAAATGAAAAATGAAAATATATATATATATTTATAAACGTGTGGTTACACACTATACAAACAAGGTTTAAATTATATACACAGACATCCTACGACAACAACAATTTTAGACACTTTTGTTGTTGAATTGGCTGACAGACTGAAATGACTAGGGCTGTCCACTTTAGTCGTTTAGTCGACTAATCAGTCGATGCCGTCTTGGTCGACTGAAACTCTTATTGGTTGAACCAGTCGCATTATTTTTTTTTTTTTTTTTGCCAATAGAAATACATTTTCAATGATTTACTCCTTGATATTTATTCCTTTATAAAGCAGTTATTTATTACTGTATTCTAAATATAATTAGCCTATGTTTTATCCCCATCTTTAAATGCTTTTAATTTAGGCTATTTCTTGTAACTGCGCCACAGTTTAGCGCACACACATAACACACTCGGGAACCGCACCTAGCTGGCTGCGCTGCTGCTCGCGCTCAGTAAGGGATGTACCGGTAGGTGGTTTTGCTGTATTCATTCAGTTCACGCTACTTTAGTCGACAGAATGTCCAAGAAATCTAAATCTTTTGTCTGGCTACATGTTTGTGGAGGTAGGCGACGGTGGCGACCGCATTGCTCCATTATGAGCGCGCACATCGCGTGCCTATTTGAAATCAAACTTGAGCGCGCAAAAGACGTGAGCAGCTCTTTTAACGGCTTTATCATACTGACTCAATAGATTGTTTTCTTAATAGGTTTTTATTTGTACACTTGACTCATTTGAAAGTAGCCTAAATAATGTAACAAAACGAAATTAAACGTATATGCTATCTTACAACAGAGCCTAGATTTCAGATTGTTTTTTAGGCTATTTTGTCTGTTGTTTTAAAACGCCTAACAGATCGGCTGGACAAAAGTTAACCCATAGCTTTGTAAGTAAAGAAGAATACAGCATGTATAAACGAGAGCTTTTTTTAGATTTTTCATTATGTGGCAGCTATAGCAGTTATATTATTTTGTAGCGTGTGGTGTGATCAGGTGCGCGATTGTGACTGTCAATAGACCAAGGACAGAGCTCCTCACTTGCAGTTAAACAAATCACTTAATTTTCAAAGAATTGTATAATTATTATAGTTTTATTTATTTTCGATGTTTTTTCGTTGTTGTTTTATAAATGCTCTATGACAATTGTTTAAAAATGTTCAATCAAAACATCCGTTTTTTTGTTTTTTTCAGTCAGGAACTCATGGCGCGGCAGGACAAGACCTTGGTTCGACTTAAGGATTTCTTTGGTTCACCAGCCCTAGAAATGACTATTTGCTCAAAAATCATAAAATACACTTACTAGAGGTGACGTTGGATAGCAAACAGTAAACGACGATCCACACTTGAGGATTAACTTTAAAGCCACAACAACAGGATTAACCCACGAGTCCACGACAGAACACTTAACGTTATGTTTCCAAGAGACATTACCGGCTGTCGTTGAAACAATGGAGGATGGTGTACATATCACCGAGGGCGGGGTCTAGACCACAACCACACTGTCAATCAGACCCCTTGCTCAATTCTACGTCACAAAGAGCTGAATCTTAGAACAGCTCGTTCTGAGACAGTGCATATGATTTATTGAGATTGTAAAAAAAACACTGGGTGGATCTTTATCATTCTAGGGTGGTTTTGCTAACACACTGCCAACACACATTTTATGTTCAAACACCATGTAAAAGTGAATTTTCCATAATAGGTGCACTTTAACAAACCACAAACTGTAAATTAGACGGGATATAGGACTCGGGACCAGGCTCTCTTACGCGAGGTTAAAACGTATTAAGTTAGCTTATGCTACGGGAAAGATTCATCTTTTCAAGATATTGAAGCCCAAAAATTATCCTTCATTTTCGTATTCATTGTAAACGCACTGCAGCAGTTAGCAGACCTAGAGCAGGCTGTCTAGTGGGCTCATTGGCTTCCCTGTGGCAACTGTAGCAGCCTACCACTGAGCCCAGTATGACGTCACATCCCTCATCGTGTCATAGCCCACCAGAATGGGCGTGGCTAAGTGTATATAAGTAGGGGGCTGTCTCCCTGATTTTCATCTCTTCTGCAAAGCTCTCTGCATCGCTGGATTCAGAGAGAATCTGCCGCCGTCTGAGGAGCAAACAGCCAGCTTAGGACAGTGCCTAAGAAGCCGGCCGCCTTTACTGCCTTCAAGCCATCGTTGCGAGCTACGCCATCCGGTGACGTATCCTTTTTTTTCTCAGAGCTCCATTTCCTGTGCATGTTCGCCACTGCGACACCACTCCTCTAAAGAGCAGCGAGACATCTTTTTCAAGACGCCTCGCACTTCCTGTGGCTCGTGCAAAGCCCTGCTGGGCCTGGGCCAAAAACACGCAGCACTCGCTCTCTCGTCGGCAGGCTGCAAGCACTGCAACATACTTCCGATGTCGACCCTGCGGGCTTGACTCAAAGTTTTAACCCAGAAACTGTCACCCCACCCTTCGTAGGACTGCGCAAGAAGAAGCGCCGTTCTCAAAGTCCCTCTGGAGCCTGTGGCCACCACAAATTGCTCGTTTGAATCTCCTCCTTTGAGCTCCGCGTTGGTGGCTGCCTTACTCCCTGCTTAATATGGGATCCCTGGGATACCCTGGGACTCATGAGTGGATGCTTGGCACGTACGGCGTTGACAGAGGGTTCCCCAACTTGCGCCGATACGAGAGAACCTCTCGTAGAGAAAACGCATCCTAACATAACCTCGGTTCTCTAAAAGAGGGAACAAGTATTGCGTAATCTGCAAAAATTGCGTAATCTGCCATGACTTTCCCTTCAATCGATGAAAACCAGGGAGACAGCCCTCCGAGCCCCGCTTAATACACTAAGCCATGCCAATTCTGGTGGGCTATGATGTGATAGAGGGTGCGAGCGCCCTTTATTGGATGTGACATCATGCCGGGCTCAGTGGTAGGCTGCAGCAGTTTCCACAGGGCAGCCATTGAGCACGCTAGACAGCCTGCCCTAGGTCTTCCAGCTTCAATGACAATGAATACAAAATTAAGTATCATTTTTTGGCTTCAATATCTCAGAAATGTTAATCTTTCCCATAGTGTAAGCTAACTTATGCATTACTCGTTCCTCATCACTTGTTCCAAGGTTATGTTACGGAACAGGAACAACCAACATTATCGAAACATGCTACAGTGAACTGTAAGACATACAAGAACTCACAGAGACCAGGCTGAAACACAGGGCTTAGATAATCACAGGAAGAACAAGCTAGACAACATAACAAGGGGGTGTGATTAATCAGAAACACCTGGGATAACTAATAGACAAGACAGGTTAACCATAGAACCTGAGAGGACACAAAACCCACACTGTAACAGGTGAAATAATTCAAAGGATCAACTTATTTTGTCTCCTGTTTTAAAGGATATTTGACATAAATCAGTTAAAAAGAGCTTGTGTACATTGAAAAACAAAAACATTTAGAGATATGGAAAAAGACAAAGGCCAAATACATCATAGTCAGTTTGTTCAATAACATGGGTTATGAGAAGAGCTTTATCATTGGGACAGGGAGCAACTTGATTAAAAGTTAAAAAAAAAAAGAGTTGCTTTTAAAGGGCACCTATTATGCCCATTTTTACAAGATGTAATATTGGTCTCGGGTGTCCCCAGAATGTATTTGCGAAGTTTCAGCTCAAAATACCCCATAGTTAGTTTATTATAACCATTTGAAAATGTCATTTTGGGGCCTCTTTAAAAATGAGCTGTTTTGGAGGTATACCACCTTAAATGCAAATGAGCTGCATATCCCGAGGGCGGGGTCTATGCCACAACCACACTGTCAATCAAATCCCTTGCTCACTTTCTACGTCACAAAGTGCTGAATCTTAGAACAGCTCGTTCTGAGACAGTGGGTATTATTTATTGAGATTGTAAAAAAAACTACTGGGTGGATTTTTATCATTCTAGGGTGGTTTTGCTCACACACTGCCAACACACATTTATGTTCAAACACCATGTAAAAGTGATTTTTCCATAATAGGTGCCCTTTAAAGACTTTCATACTTATTTGTGATGTGATCTGGGAAAACCCACCACATGGTGAAATTTGACATATTACAGGTTTTGATACCATATTAAAGCTGGGTTTAAGCCCTTTCCAAATCTGTTTTTATTTATTTTATCAGTTGTCTGTAACAAAAGTTATGGTTATCTTAAGTCAGCTGATCGCTATGATTTTCAGAAACAGAATTTTGAGAAAAACAGGTTTAAATAACTGTCACATCCTGCTAGAGCGACGACTGGCGCTCCCTTTTTATTGCCTTTTTTACATATCACATATTTTAGTAATCATCATAGATTGGGTATCATTCTAAAGCTTACAAACTCAAAATTCATCCTGTGAAAACCGTTTTGAAATTGGACGATTGAGAGGCGAGCAAGGTCTTTTAGACGAGCAACTTCAAACTCTGTTGTTCTCTTGTGCTCCGCATCATACCACACTGATAACGCTGGATAAAAATAAATAAATAAAAACTTGCGTGCCGTTGTAGTTCACCCAGGACTGGACTTTATTCTGTTATGTGGTTTATTTTGATAGGTGAACTGTCTTTGTAGTGTTAAGAGAAGGAGAGCTAAACGGGAGATTTGTGTTTCCCCTGGTGTTTTCCCCTCCGCTCCGCCTGCGTGCATGTTATTAAAGTGAAACGCAGTCTTTTCAGCTGGTCATTATAAATCGCTATTTTTCTGCAGTAAACTAGTGAATTTTCCCAAGTTATATTCATAGATGATAAACAAGATGTTATAGAATAATAATTTAATAAAAAACAAATTTTGACAAAAAACTGACATTCAGTCTATTTTTAGACTTTACTGAAAATGTTCCAGCGCGACATTCAACGGGTTTTCCCAGATCGCATCACATTTGGTAAGTCACATACATATGTCAAAATCCAGCAGTCAGTCACTGATTCCAAAAAGTAAAATGTATGTCATTAAAATTTTGAAACATGAAATATTGTTGAAAATAGTGATTGTACGCACTTTCAACAGTTGATGAAAGACTAATTTAACTAATTTAACCAAGTGTCCAACTAAATGGAACAATAATCACCATAATTGTGACTTCCAAAATACTACAAGCAATACGTAACTGAACGAAGTACATT
>JAQIUQ010004465.1:2500-14554 GCA_030378365.1 Hybognathus amarus
AAAGGGGAGGAGCCTGATAAAATAAGTGCTGTTTCTATGGTAACGCAATGTTCAATTATAAAATGGTTTTCACAGGATGAATTCTGAGTTTATAAGCTTTCATTTCATGATACCTAATTTATGATAACTACTTAAATATGTGATAGAATAAAAAAGGTGATAGAAAATAAGATTATATTTTAGAGGATAATATTTATATATATATAATGTATATATTATGATAATATTGTACTATATTTTTTTATTTAAAAATACTAGATTATATGTTTAATTATGAACTTTTAGCATAAAAACAGAAGTTTCACTGATTAAAAGTGGGTGCATCGACTTTTCGTGACAAAGGTCAGACCTCCTGTTATGATGCAGATATTTTTTTAGGTGCACTCTTGTTATAAATTCATCAATTACTCTTCCTACATAATTTGTAACACAAAACAGGGGTAGAATATTTATTAAGAAGTCTTAGACCTTTCCAACAATATATAATTTGTCATAATTAGATTAGGATTTAATAGAAATATAGTGAAGTAAAGTTAGGCGTCCCGGTACCGGGATGGTGACAGTTAGGGGGTTAAACCATTTTTAAATTATTTTAATTTATTTGATTAATTATTTAACTAAATGAAAATGTTAAGGTGACAATTCTAATATTTATACATTTTTTCTCCATTTTGTCTTAATTGCTTGTGTGGTAAGATCATAAGCAACACAAAGCTGTGTTAAATTTTAGGTAGTGATCCTTTCTCTGGCTCTTTCTGTCTGACTTGGTTAGCCAATAACCCTCCCCACCAAACCCTGGATGCATGCAGGCATACACACGGATCATTTCAGCTCCCATCTGCTTTTAGTATTGCAATATGAATTCTAAATATTGCCTGGCCAGGAACAATAAGAAGGGAAAAATCGTCTATATTTACATAAACAGCCTGGACCCATCACATTTCACAATCCAGATATATATTTTACAGAAAGCAATTCCATTTCTTCTGAGAACAACATTAAGGGAAAACTAATCCAAAACCCTACATTTTAGGATGCACTTTTTCTAATTTAACAGTTTTAGAGGAAGGGAGATGACACAGATGATGATCATTGCTTATTTTGAATATGAGTATGATGAAAGTTATGCATTTAGAAATTGCATTTCTTGTTTATCTTTCCACCCGAAACTCACAATCATCAGTTTGAAAGTTTGACTCTGCAGCAATAAGTGAAGGCTGAAGCGAAGCCAAGGCTTCCATCCGGAAAACAAAGAGAACATATGGGACAAGAAGAAAGAGTGGATCGTTCATCAAGAAATCCTGATGTATTCTGAGGAATATCCATCATACCCTAGGAACAAACTGCTGGAAAGAAATAAATGGAAAGAAAGAGGAAGGTTCCATTTGTCTATTCCATAGAGGATATCTCCCAAGGACATACCTATGGATGTGTCTTAATTTAAAGATCTCTGAATCTGATGACAGCTGGATGATTAAAAAAAGAAAGAATAAAATGGATCTGAAAAAGCTAGGAGATTGTTCTCTGGAATGCTATTTACAGCACATGGGAATTTTTCCGTGATGAACAGGTCTGCCTCAAAATTGTTTTGCTTTTCAAAAGTGCTTTTGTCTAATCACATGATCATGTAAGGTTGTCTTTGTCTTTACAAACATGAGTAGGTGCACGTTATCACAGAAATGTTCCTTAATTAAACAACATATTAGGGGTATCGCAACATACCTGGTCACAGTTATGTTGAGATATAGTGTTTTCATGGACATGGACTTGGTTTACATCAGTCACATGCATTCCTCATTTTTATTTCTCTCATCTATGTTTTATTTGTCTCATCTAATCATCACATGTGTCCGTTATCATCTCATTATCACTGTGTATTTATGTTCCTCCTTGTTCACTCTTCATCTTTGTCTTCTTCTTTAAACCACCCGTGACAATACAGGTATTGATGATGCCTGTGATATTTAACCCTGTACGTTTAAAGGGATAGTTCACTTTGAAATACATTTTTGATATGTTTTAGCTTACCTCAAAGGCATCCAAGATGTATGTGTCTTTGTTTCCACAGTAATTTCAATTTTTATATTTTTCTGTCAAACCGTTGTTGTCTATCAGTCATATAATGGAGGTATATAGGGTTCACCTCAAAGATCATGCACAGAGAAGTCAAAATTAAACATGATTGAATGACTCGTAAATGTAAGTACACATTGATGCCCTAAGACACAAAACGAGCGGTTTGTGTAAGAAAACGAACAGGATTTATAGCGTTTTTACCTCGTGTAACACAGCCATGTCAAACTGATCTGACGGCACAATTTGTACTTACATTTACGATTCATTAAATCATGTTTAATTTTGACTTCTCTGTGCATGCTCTTTGACATGGACCCCATAAATCTACATTATATGACTGATAGACAACAACTGATTTGACCGAAAATGTCAAAATTAAAAATACTATGGAAACAAAGACACCTACATCTTGGATGTCCTTGAGGTAAGCTAAAACATATAAACAATTGGCTATTGCAAAAGGTGAACTATCCCTTTAAGTGGTTGTCAGTGGTTCAAGATCGCTTAAATATAAAGTAAAATGTAGTAAATTCAGGTAGTTATAAAGCATTTAGTAGTGGTTAGTTAACTGTTTTTGTGAGCTCATCTAAATGTGAGGACTATTTATGACTTGTTAGGCATTTACAGAGGAGATGTAAAGGCTCATTTATCTTCATAAACAGAAAAAGGAAACAAACACAACACAGTGATACAGAACAGAAATATTAAACTGAGCCTTTAAATTTCCTTTGTAAATGCTTTACAAGGCATAACTCACTTTAAAAGAGCTCAGCAAAAACAGTTAACTGACCTCTACTAAATGCTTTATAACTACCTGAATTAACCATGAATTATGCTTATGTCCCCTGACATTGGGTTATTTTGTTATTTTGCGCCCTATATTAGTTATATATTACAAACTGTATTAGTTTCCTGGGTTGCCCTTATAATGTTAGTGTTTTTTAAATCAAAAATAGTCATAATTTAAGAAATAAAAGGCGTTTTTCTAGCCTGATTTTGGCTTTGATTTGAACGCTCTGTTTGAAAAGGGGCGTGTCTCCTGTGGGATTCAGTGTAACCGCCCACTGCTGTGATTGGCTGACATGCTTGCATATGAAACATACATATTACATGTGAAACTCTCTCGAATACTTTTACTGCAGCTATTGTACGTTTTTACTATTAAAGCTATCAAAGAATTAACGATGCCAATGATGCCAAGCGATATGCAGTTTATCACGTTTACACCTGTACATTTTTTGCCTCTCGAGCTGAAGCTTTTAGCCATAGGTCAATTATCCATCAGAAATTGTTGTTTGGTAGCTTGATCTATTTATTTTCAGACGATGTCGCCGAGGCCAGCTCTCTGTATTGGCCTAAGTTGAGGTAACAGTCGTTAGTGAAATGTTTAGACTAGGGGTGGCTCGATACCACTTTTTCATGTCCATATTCTATATCCGATACCACAAACTTGAGTATCAGCCTGTATACCGATACTGATACAATACCATACCATACCATACCATACCATATTTTTCTCCCTCTTAATTAAGCTGTTAACACGTTTGTCAGGAGGATGCACTGTGATTAACCTAGCCATCTAAAAAGCATCATGCTCAAATAGTGCAATAAATGTTCTACTCCTAAAGGAAGAAATACTTAGCCCACAACATCTACTGCTGCTTAATTTTTATTAAAATAATTTTTAAACAGAACTCGTAGCAGCATTTTTAATTATTCAGCACCATTCAATTAATTCAATTTAAAGTCCAACTGTGCAAATAAAAAATATATATAATTCCAATGCCAAATACTGGATGTAACACAAAACTCTATGTAGCCTAGTCATAACTTAAATAAGTATAATCTACCATAAAAATAATGGTATCTCCATTATAAAATGTACAATAGAACAGAATAGTACAACAAGGCACTCAGAAATTAAACTCTACTTGGCCATTACACCTGATAAAGGGGAAACACATTTGGGTAGACAGTCCAAGCTCTAAAGTTTTCACATGTAACATCTGGGGATCATATGTGTAATTTGAGGGTGCGACATGTCCCAGCCACTTTTTCTCAGGATCGATATTGCCCCCACCACTTTTGAAACATTATGAGGCACAGATGTAATACAAATAAATAAAACATCTCCATTTAACAGAGCATTAATTAACATAGTTAGACCTAGCGCTAAAATGTGTTTGTTTTTTTAAATCAAGCTGAGCGCTCGTTGCCGCTGCTATCAGTTGCACGGATACAGTGTTCTCTTGTGGCGCGCGCACAATCTTCACTCGACGCGCTCCAATCTATCGCCGTTGCGGAGACTCACAAAACAAAATGCACACTTTTTAAAATATAACTCCATGACATGATAAATATATTTTTATATTTATCCATGATATAATTGCTGACAGGTCTCACCTTAAGGTGCGTTTCATTCGCAACCGTAAAAGGACTGCGAAAGTGGACTTCACAGGGTATTTCACCATCTTAAGTGAGATTCCTATTCGAAGGGAACGAACATGTTCAGTTCGAAGGGCACTGCAAACGGCATAGGGAATAAGGGAACATCAATACATCACTTCACAGGAAGTCAGTGAAGTCCACTTCAACTGATATACCGTGTTCAGGGAGTAGGGAGCAGTGAACACTGCGTAGGGATCCTGTTCGAATGGAACGCACCTTTACTCAGTCTCGTTCTAGCTACTGTTCACGTGACGCCAGTGTTGCCAAGTCCGCGCTCCCTCTCACACCTGGAAACGCGATTGGCTACGTTTTAAAATGCAATTGGGCGGGTTTTGTTGTGAAAATCTGGCGACCCTGCGTGCAGCTGCAGCGTGACGCATGTTGCTCATCTCTCTTTACGGCATGTCTCTCAGGTGTTGTTAAGCATTTGTTTGACAGTTTAGGACTAGGTCCGTGGTCGTATCGGATCGGAATATACTCCCGCGATTCATACAATATCCGATCCAGTGATTTTGGCCAGTATCGGACTAATACCGATACCGAATATCGGATCGGCGCACCCCTAGTTTAGACCACACAAAACTTTAGGGAATTTTTTCAGAGAGAAATTAAATTAACCCATTGTTCCTCTTCAGAGGCTCGGATGAAGGAACTAAAAATACTTGAATGTTCATTTGTTCATTTGGACCTTTAATAAACCATATGTTAACACACTAAGTAACTATTACATTACTATATGTCTATATTACATTAATAATAAAGATGTTACTATATTGCATTAATAATAAAGATGTATGAATGTACATTTAAATAGTTATTTATCATTTACTCACACTTATAAGTGATCTTATGAACCACTGATAACTCCTAAATAACTAGTTTGTAAATAATTAAATACTTCATTTAGAAATGACATTGCATTGATGGAGGGGTTTGCATTTGCAATAGAGATGTTGTCTTATTTAAATTGTCCAATATGCACTTGTCTGTGCCAGTTTCAAAATATGTTTCAGAAATAATAATTTTCTGCTCGTCCGGCACTTTGCAACAACACAGCATTGTTTCGGCAGCGACTTGCAGCATGTCTCCTCTAACAACCACTGACGTTTACATTTTACGTGGCGTGAGAGTCATACCTCCTGAAATCCGATCGTTCAGACTGAGGCAGATGTCCTGATATTTGAATAGGATTTCAAACCACATTTGGATGTAGCTTGAAACGGATTTCATGTGCTTTTTTGGACTGACAATCTGAACGTAACCTATGTCGGGATAAGAAATAGAAGGAAGAATTGCAGTACGGGCTATAGAAGCTAGCTCGTTCGGACCTTTACCACATATTAACTTTAGTTCGTCAACATATTGCGCTCTCTCCAGCTTATAAGTCCTTCTCTATACGATTTTGCACTTACCACGGGTTTTTTCTTTGTTTATTTAGTGTAATAATGTGTTCAGTAGTACATTAACAGTGCAGTCCATGCTGTTGTTTACATCCGAGTGCCTCCATAATGGCCGCTCATCCGGGTTACCGCCCAGATCGTGGCAGTCGGTGAAAACCCTCTATAATCTATGTGTTTACACAACCTTTTGTAAAAATGGTGGGTGCTGGTGTTTCACATGTGTTCGGCCAATCAGAGTACAATATGCCACGAATAGTTCCTATAGTGCTGGTTTAGACCTGCCTCTGGAGTAGGAGCTAAATTAGTACCTCTAAAACGAGTTCCTAGATCAAAAATCGTTCCTAGTTCCTGCAGGGAAAACACGCCAAAATTCGGCAACTTCCGCCAAAAGTTCTAGGAACTATGAAAAGTTCCTCGGTGCAAAAGCCCCTTCAGACACCCCAGTCAGCAGAAGGTGCTAATCAACAAAGGTTTTTGTACTATTTTGTGAATTATTTGTCCTGCTACAAATATGACATATCCATGAGATAAAGAATTTAGATTCACAGATTTAAAAAAATAAATAAATAATTATCTGAAATGTAACAACAGTTACAAGAGCCTCAATTACATTTCCACAATGAAATACTTGATTAGAAAGAAAGAAAGACTGGGAATTTATGGTGATGTTACTCTAATCACAAGCTACATTGATTATGCAGCATAATCAACATGCTTTTGAGAAAAGGTGACAAATAAGTTACAAATCAGAATTATCTTCTAGTTAGAGCCTGAAAAATTTCAAAAGGAATATCCAAAAAAGCCTTCATACTCAAGTACCCACATTAACCATCTGGCAGGAGACATAATGCACAGCAAGACAGTGAGTGCCAGTGATGCTTGCAGCTCTCCTTTTTGCAAAACCACAATTCATGTTTTTTGATGACAGTTGGGAGGCATTGTTCAGAAACTATTGAAATCACAGAGAAAGACATAAATCCTTTTTTTAATGAAAGTTCGTTAAAAGAAAGATCATTCCTGTGCTTTCTTCCCTGTAATAATCCACTCTAGAACAGTCTTGATGCCCAGAGTAGCTGTTAACATCTCAAAGGACAGAAAAAAGTGTGGTGGCAATTAGGCACCGTGCTAATACCCATTAGCACTCAACGGTTTCATTACAACTTAGAAAAGAAAAAAAAGAAAAAAAACTGAAGCAGTTTCATGAAGCATGGAATTTAATCCTAACAATGTTGTACTAACATCCAATTTCTTCAGCAAAAAACTAAGCAACAATAAAGAAAAACTAACAGTTTAGTCAGTAGCCTTAGCTCAAGCAATACTATTTATTTATTTTTATTCAGCGTTTTATCCAAAACAAGAACATACCGAGAAAAGACAGTGCTTGCGTCATTTTATTTAATCCTCAACATGTTTTCTCTCTAACCTGGATGCCAGGCCCGAACCCCGCCCACAAAACTCAATCCATTGTGGAGTGATTGAGATCAGTTCAGAATTAGTCAGACCAATCAAATTGCCAGGGCGGGCTTTATTCGATGACTGGACAACCGATCTGCCAGTTACGTAGGGGAAGCGCTGGGCACAACCTAACGCGGGGTTAAATGTGACACAGACTATTAGGTGCACGGTATTGGGAGAAACTATCCAGGAGACTACTAGGAGAAAAACAAACACTATTTTTCTCTTGCTGCCTCAGAAGACAGTCTCCCACGAATTCGCGGAAAGTTTCGATAATATTCTCGTGAAGATACTGGACAAAGAGTGTTTTGACACCATGAAAGTACTTTTTTTCATCTATTTTTTTTTTCATTTTCTGAGTTGGGTGTATACGTTTCCAAATCTAACTTTATATTGCCTTAATCACTGTTTGTTGGCTCAAACATAGCACCGCTTTGAAACATGTCAGCAATTCCTAGCGACTGTTAACTAGGATTAAAATATGTAATACACAGCGGGGTTCGTAGTAACAGAGTGTTACAACTAAGCCGCCAAGTGTACAATCTTAATCAAATGAAAACGGAGCCACACAACTTTTCAGGTTTGAGTATAGATTTAACTATTGTTGGACGTTCGCAAACAATGCTGGAATTTAAAATGTTTAAAATTTAGTGTACTATGAATGATAACTTGCTTATTTATTAAAAATATGGTCCGTTATTAATGCAATAAACCCTTTAAATTTTTATTTTAAGCTGATTTGTATTATTATTACTGTTATTATTATTAATAATAACAATAATAATAATAATAATAATAATAATAATAATATTTGTACATGCAGCTGCCACACACAAATCTAATTTAATTGCAATTACAACGTTTATAATTTTAATATTATTATTTATTGCAAAACTATGCAGCACTTTTCTGTCTCTATCCATGGTATTGATCCATAATAGAAGGATGATTGGATGAGGATGGATGTATGGATATCTGTCTATACAGATGCACAAACAATATCAAACTATACAAATAAAATAGTACTGAATTATGTGTGTTACACACAAGTGTTACAACTAACCCCTCTGTCTGTTACAATTAACCCTGCATATGGGATAAGTTGTAACATTTGCACTTCTGTCACTTTCAGTACAACTGTACTGAAAATGGAAGGTCCTAGAAAAATTTTTTAAGTGGTCATTTGTAGCAGAGATGTGTATGTAGCTTGTGTAAAAAAAGTATTAATCTAACCTAATTATTTTTTAATTGATCCAAAACCAAAATGCGTTAGGTTGTGCCCGCTCTCCCCTAATCATCACGTTATCAAAGAGCGCTTTGGTTGAAATGGTTTCCTTCAGAGATGACTGCAGCTGGAGAAATGAGATGTATAGATTCCGCTACCATGTCTGTTGTAAAATAAATCGACAGCGCATTCATTTTAAAAGACGAACAGAGAGCTGCAATCAAGGCTTTTGTCGATCAGAAATATGTGTTTGCCGTCCTTCCTACGGATAAAATAAACGTTTATTTTATCAGCTGGATCCGAAGGTCGCTATGAAGATGGGACGCAATGAAAACCCTGCGGTCGTTGTGGTTTCTTTTATGGTTCACACTCATGGAGTAAAAGGAGCAACCCTCATTATTTTACTGAGTTCTGTTGACAACTTTGCGTAGCTCCAAAAAAAAAAAAAAAAAAAATAATAATAATAAATATAGCTGCGAGCAGCGATTGCGGGCCCAAGCTGGTGGCACCGCAATGCCGGTGCCTTTAGTTACCTAACGGCATCGGGATGGCGTGCGGCCGGCTTTGGCCCTCCATCGCATATATATATATAAAGCCGGTGGCACCGCCACCTTGGTGCCTTTAGGGTTATTCTGCACGACGTGCAAAAATGTAACCCCTGCTTTGGAATACATACTAGTATGTATTCCACAATTGGAATACATACTAACATACTAGTCAGAACTGAATAGTTGATATCTGAATGACAGATCACCAGTAGAAGTCAATGGAAAAAATGTGACTAGTAACAAAAGAATAGTTACTAGTCACCATTGAAATAAGTACTAGTGTCTAATGAATAAGTACTAGTATCTATTTAATAGGTACTAGTATCTAATGAATAAGTACTAGTAACTAATTAATAAGCATTGGTATGTAATGAATAAGGACTAGCATCTAATGAATAAGTACTAGTATCTAATAAATAAGGACTAGTGTCTAATGAATAAGTACTAGTATCTTTAAAAAGGTACTAGTACCTAAAGAATAAACACTAGTATCTAAAGAAAAGGCACTAGTATCTAAAGAATAAGCACTAGTAGCTAATGAATAAGTACTAGTACTTAATGGAATAGATACTAGTATCTAAAAAATAAGTACTAGTAGCATGAAAATAGAGACTAGTAGGTTAAAATGATTAAATGTTAAAACGGCTTGCCATACTCTATCTGTCGTTTCGACTAGTCACAATTACGTTACAGATATCTTAAATGATAATACAAACTATCCAAAATGTAATTACGACTAGAAAGACGTTGTTGATATCTACAATGTTAATTACGAATAGTCAAACTTAGCTTTTAAATGTTAAAAGGGCTTGCCATACAGAAGTGTAGGCTCAGAGAGACACTCAACATTTTCAAACCAAAATATCTGACTTTCTGTGGGTCCTAGCTCATGAGTGTAAATTAGAAAGTTGTCCGGCTTGAGGAGAATATATGAATATATGAAACGATGAGATCAACATGTGTACTGAGTTTCATATTATTACATGCAAGCGTGTTTGATTTATGGACCAAGTTTTTGGACCCCGTTCCAGGGGGCGCTGTCTAGCCCCCTTGCCACACCCGGGTACCATCTTCAGCCCGGCTCTGATGGCTGTGGGATCTGACCTGTGTGCAAAGTTTCAAGAGTTTTCAAACCCGTTAAGGGCCCCAAAAGCCGCTAAGAGACTCAAAATCATCAAAAAAAAGGAATGTTAAAGTTTGATGCGTTGCTATGGCAACATTATCTTAGATATTGAATAATGCTTTCACAGCTCTTCATCTGGCGTGTGTTTACATTATACACATGAAGTTTGAAGCAAATCGGGTAAAAGTAAGAGTGCGATTTCAAAGCATTTTGAAAGTGAAACACTTTCTGCTGCCAGTTGGTGGCGCTATATATTTGACTCACAATAGTCACATCCATGTGATCGGCCTCTTACAACGAACACACTGCTGAAGTTTCATCAAGATCAGTTAATGTATGCAGAAGTTTTAACACACTTCCTTTTTGATTTATTTACTTACTTTTTTGATTTATGGACCAAGTTAATTTAATTAATACACTAATTATATAAAACTATTGTCAATGCACTACAATTAAACGGGTTATATGCCTTTACTTATAAAAAAATAAAAATAAAAACTTATTTAAAAAATACCAGGCTTAAGAAATGTATTTACTTTAGCAGGCCAGACACAGTGAAATGGTTAAGCCCCCTCCCCCTCACACACACACACACACACACACACACACACACAGACTGTGTGTCAAGAGACTCAAAATCACACACACACACACAGACTGTGTGACAGGCAAAGACAGGCCTAGGCTCAGAGAGAGCATGATCATATTCAAACTACAATATCTGACTTTCTGTGGGTTTGAGCTTATTATTGTTAATTAGAAAGTTGTTTGGCTTGAATAGAACAATATACACGGCAAGTTTTGTAACTGTCAGTAAAACTAACCAAGTTATAACACACTTTATGTGTCCTTTTTTAGTCAAAAAAATCCGCCACGGCCAAACCGTTCGAGATATCACAAATCCGTCCGGAATTTAGCATCCTCAATGTCTTGACTTCATGCACACCGAGTTTGGTGGTGATTGGTAACAGCATGGGTTGTAATTTGATGTTTTTCTAGGACATTTATTTAAAAAAAAAAAACATAATTCCCGACTTCCGTTTGAACTGTCGTAAAACTTAGAGCACGAAAGTTGTTTGGCCTGATGTGATCTATGAGTGTACCGAGTTTCATATTAATCCATGCACGTGTGTTTGATTTATGGACAAATGTTCGAATCCCTAAAAGAATGCATCCTAAAAGAATGGTAAAGTTTGATGCGTCGCCACGGCAACAGTTTCAAAGATATCAAGAATCCATTCATAGGTCTTCATCTGCCGTGTATTTACATTATACAGATGAAGTTTGAAGCAAATCGGGTAAAAATAAGAGGGTGATTTCAAAGCATTTTGAAAGTGACACACTTCCTGCTGCCAGTTGGTGGCGCTATAACTTTGACTCACAATAGTCACATCCATGTGATCGTCCTCTTACAGCGAACGCACTGCTGAAGTTTCATCCAGATCAGTTAATGTATGCTGAAGTTATGACACACTTCCTGTTTCACGTTTCTCGCCATAGTTTCGTTTCCTCGCCACGGCCAAACCGTTCGAGATATCAAAAATCCCCACGCAAACTTTCATCCTCAATGTCTTGACTTCACGCTGACCGAGTTTCGTCGAATTTGGATCAGAGCTCTAGGAGGAGTATTTAAAAGTTCATTGCGTGTGTTTTACAAAAAAACCTCAATAGCCGACTTCCTGTTGGGCTGGGGTAAAAAGTAAGAGCGCGAGGTATAGATGAAATTATGCTATCGACATGCGCCCTTTCGGGGCTTGGGCCCTAATAATGTTGCTCTGA
>JAQIUQ010004468.1:0-25000 GCA_030378365.1 Hybognathus amarus
CAATATACATTCCACATCTCCTCTTTTTCAGTAGTCTCGTAACGGTTCGTTCTGAGATACCAGTTTCTCTGAAACTCCGCCTCTCCCAGAGCTGCTCTGCTCTGATTGGTCAATATGACCCTGTCTGTTGTGATTGGTTGAACCGCTAACAATGCATATTAGAAACCAAATATCTGAATTTCAGCTCTTCGCATTTAATTTCATTTCAGTCATTCTGTGGCGGAAACAAACCGCCACATGTTCTAGTTGCTCCACCTTAAAAGGAGTAGTTCACTTTAAAAAAAACGGATGCTGAGAATCCTACTCACCCCATGTCATCCAAGATGTTCGAAAAGTCAAAAAGAAATTAAGGGTTTTTGATGGAATACATTCCAGGATTTTCTCCATATAATGGCAACTTCAATGGGGTCCAAACGGTTCAAGGTCCAAATGAGAAGTTCTTCCCAGTGGAGCCTCCAAAAGGGCTTTAAAACGTAACACTCAGACGATACCATGAATAAGGGCTCTTATCAAGCGAAACGAGCGCTCATTTAAAAGTAATAAACAATACGTCTCACGTTTTATAAGCACAAATGCTCGCCTTGCTCTGTTCTGCTGATGCGCGGTCGTGTACTCTCCTGTTCCGAACTCGTCCATCAAAATGAACAAATCTTTTTTCGAGTCATGACTCCGAAGGGTCCTGAGATAAGACCCTTATTCATCGTCTGGTGTTCGTTTAAAGCCCTTTGAAGCTCCACTGAAACTCTCATTTGGATCTTGAACCGTTTGGACCCCATTGACCTCCATTATATGGAAAAAATTCTGGAATGTTTTCATCAAGGACCCTTTGAGTCATGACTCAGAAAAAAGATTCATTCATTTTTGATGAACGAGTTCGAACAGGAGAGTCACGAACACGCATCACAGAACAGAGCAAGGCGAGCATTTGTGCTTATAAAACTTAACGTTTTGTCATTTATTATTGAAATGCCGCTGTTCCGTTCTCTGAGAAGCCCTTTGAAGCTGCACTGAAACTCTCATTTGGACCTGTACCTTCGGACCCCATTGAAGTCCATTATATGGAGAATATCCTGGAATGTTTTCATCAAAAACCTTAATTTCTTTTCCACTGAAGAAAGAAAGTACGTGGACATCTTGGACTGACATGGGGGTGAGTAAATTATCAGAAAAGTTTTTTTATAAAGTGAACTACTCCTTTAATTTGCTTCTGTGTGCAGAAAGATACAGTAAACTGCTGTTTTCCAGTCCCTTCAGCCTCATCCTGTGCAGAAAAAGACCCAATTAAGGCCACACTAGATTACTAAATAAATAAATAAGGGACTTCAGCTCATCATTCGGAGCCCAATCTCACGACTGGCAGGCTGGGAATTAACACGTCCAGCCATTGAGAGGCCAAAAGTGTTCTCTGTTTCATCAGCCAAACCCCCCGTCTCCAAATTCAAAGTGACAAGCGTCGACAGTCTCCAGCGGATCAGAAGAGTCCAGGTAATATCCCATTGTGACCAGCTGATTAAACCTGGGGTGGGCTGCTGATGGAAGAATACTCCTATTATGTTCCTGTCTAATTACAGCGGTCGGACGAATCATCAGAGAGGCGGCGGCGGCCCGAGAATACACTGTTAATGAGGTGAACCGCTCCAATGAAAAGGCTAAGAATCAATCACAGAAAATCAAGCAGATTGTTCATTAGGAGTCGGTAGAATGCCGGTAGATTCGGCGAGAGCTACTCTAATTAGGACCCAGACGAGAGGCCATGCAGATTTATGAACGCTGTCATAGGAATCACTGTTTCTCGTGACACGGACATGAATGGATGCGTTTGGCTATCCGTGGCTGGGGGAAATGACATCTGGAGTAACAACAGTCATGCATCAGCTATTGGGGTTTTCTCATTTTGATCGATTGAATGAGTTTTTTCAAGCTTAATGAAAATGGGCGCGTAACGCTTTTTAATGTTGATGCATTTCAGGCTCCAAAATGGTGTTTTTAGAGTGATGCCATTGAAGGATCATTTAAAAGAACTGATTTTTCCTTAGTGTGAAGTAGTGTTTGGTAACATTTTACTTGAAGGGGTGTGCATAAGACTGACATGACACCTTCATAACCATGACATATATGTCTTGAATATGAAGTAGGGTTTATGCATGTTTATGACAACTGTCATTAAGTGACTTACACTCAATAATGACATTTTGAATGCAAATATGACATTGTTTGAGATTTTTTGAGCCCACCTCGTTCATCACGCTCTTAAAGGGAATGTGATATGACGCTCTTATTGGTTTGTTTCAGTCACGCCCAAACCACACCTATGAATAATGAAGCTACTTCAGACCAACCCCTTTAATACGTCATCACAGTGCAGGATCCGCCCACAAAGTTACTCACGCTTTGACACTTGCGTTTCAGATCGTTAAAATAGGGCCCTTTGTCTTTTGTTGTTTGATTAGAGTTATTATTGAGACATTATTATAGCAGGAATATTAGTGCTGTCACTTTAAGAGCCGCACATTTAATTGGTTTAAAGTCATATTGAAATGCTCACAAAGGAATCGATAAGAGGAATTGAAATTTTTATTTTATAACAAGGATTCCAGTCCCAACCTAGTCTTTTTTTTAATTATGCAAACAATACAAATAAGTGCATAAAAAAATGCAACAGTGAAAAAAAATTATATATATATATATATATATATATATATATATATATATGTATATATATATATACGTCAAAAAATTCGGTAAGATTTTTTATGTTTTTAAAAGAAGTTTCTTCTGTTACCAAGGCTGCAATTTTTTTTATAAAAAATACACAAAAAACACAGTAATATTGTGAAATATTATGACAATTTAAAATGACTTTTTTATGTTAATATATATTAAAATGTAATTTATTCCTCTGAAAAAAGCTGAATTTTCAGCATCATTACTCCAGTCTTCAGTGTCACATGATCCTTCACAAATACTGTAATATATCATTTTATGTCTCCAAAAACATGATTATTATCCATGTTGAACACATTTTTATTTCAGGATTCTTTGATGAATAGAAAGTTCAAAAGAACAGCATTTATTTAATTAGAATCTTTTCTAACATTATAAATGTCTTTACTGTAACTTTTTATCAATGTAACTCATCCTTGATGAATAGAAGTATTGATTTCTTATTTATTTCCCACAAAAATAAAATACAAATTCTTACTGACCCCAAACTTTTTAAAGGGTAGTGTTTAATGTAACAAAAGCTTTCCATTTCAGATAAAAGCTGTTCTTTTGAACTTTCTATTCATCAAAGAATCCTGAAATAAAAATGTCAAAAACTGTTTTCAACATGGATAATAATCATACATGTTTTTGGAGCATAAAATCATCATATTAGAGTGATTTGTGAAGGATCATGTGACACTGAAGACTGGAGTAATGATGCTGAAAATTCAGCTTTTTTCAGAGGAATAAATTACATTTTAATATATATTAACATAAAAAAGTCATTTTAAATTGTCATAATATTTCACAATATTACTCTGTTTTTTGTGTATTTATATAAAAAATTGCAGCCTTGGTGAGCAGAAGAGACTTCTTTTAAAAACATAAAAAATCTTACCAATCTTAAACTTTTGACTGGTAGTGTATATATAAACAAAATAAATGTGAAAAAAGCAAGTCAACAAATAGTCGACAAATAAACGAGTCAACAAATAAACAAATATACAAAAAAACATAAATCGAGTACGGATGAACCTGTTCCTTACATACACATATAGACACATACATATAAACACATACATATAGACACATACATATAAACACATTGTATATCTCCCCCTCCAGAATGTATAGTATTGTAATTTAAGTAGTGAATGTGTGACATTATTGCTGTCATTTATTACTCACTGATTAAAAGAGAGAAAAAAGGAGGGAAAAAAACCCATATATATATATATATATATATATATATATATATATATATATATATATATATATATATATATATATATATATACAGTACATATACACATATATATGTATGTCTACACACAGACATACCTACATTCATACAAAAACATTTATACATAATAATGAAAAAAAAGGATATATTTTTTCTGATATCTGTCCATCAGTTGGAAAATAACTGACTGGCCCAAAAATAGCCGTCTTTGACATATCAAGCAGCTCAAAGTGTTTGTTCCAGACACAAGCTCTCTGGAGGCAACAGGCTAAGCGTGCGCCATCCGCGCAGAATAAAGCCGTGCGATACGTGTGGAAAACAAAGTTGGTTGGAGGGTCTGATATTTGCATGGCTGATGGAGACGCGAGGGAGGGTGAGCATGAAGCCAAGCGGGAAGGTATTTTTAGAGCTGATGGAGGAAGTGGGAGATGTTTATGATTTCAGAGAGACTAGCTACTCCCTTCCCGAGGTTCTGCTTCACGCTTCCAGCTTTTGGCAGATCTGTCTCTATAGTCAACCTGGCAACAGCTCGCTTAGCACTGCAGACTGACAGAAGAGACACACACACGACACTCCAAAAACACTGACTTTCTGTCGCCATCGACTCAGTTGGGGGACGATTAATTTAGTATCCGACTATATTATTGATCAGTCTGCATTGACAACATTATATGAGTTTCACCGAGCTGGACGATGACTTTATATACAGATGAAACTCTAAACATTAGAATATTCGTGCAAAAGTTCATTTCAGTAATTCAACTTAAAAGGTGAAACTAATATATTATATAGACTCATTTCATGCAAAGTGAGATATTTCAAGCCTTTATTTGTTATAATTTTGAAGATTATGGCTTACAGCTTATGAAAACAACACTAAATTCAAAATTAGAATATTGTGAAAAGGTTTTCATATCTGTGAGCCATAATCATCAAAATTCTAACAAATAAAAGCTTGAAATATCTCACTTTGCATGAAATGAGTCTATATAATATATTAGTTTCACCTTTTAAGTTGAATTACTGAAATAAAAGCATCGATATTCTACACTCTAAACAATGATGGGTTGTTTCAACTCAAATTTGGGTCAAATATGGACATAACTCAAAGACTGTTAAAATGTAATTAAAAAATGTACAGTTGAAAGTGAAAGTTGAGGTTGGGTTAATTTGAAATTACATTTTAAACCCAACATTTGGGTTTGTCCATATTTTACCCAAATTTGGGTTCAAACTACCCAGCATTTTTTAGAGTGTAATGTTTCAAGTTTCACCTGTATATAAATTAACTAAATTAAACACCTTTTTTACATCAAAAATGAAACATTACTGAACTTACTCGAGCTGGACTGTGACACTATTGTCTTCTAGAAGCAAACTGTGTTGCATTAGTTTCCTGTTATATAAAGCTGCTTTTGAAAACACTCTGGGCCCATCCTTGCACCCGGCACAAATGTGCATTGTCCCTGATCAAATAAAGAAATAAACTAAAACTAAATCATCAGTAGATAACTTAAATTTCAGTCTTTTCACTCACACAAAACCATTGCATGGCTTCAGAAGACTTCATTATAAGGAGCTCTATCTTGCAACCTGCGCAATTGACTTTGTAGCAACGACGCATGTCTCATTCCTATTCTTGCACCCGCGCAAAAAGGGCTTTTCCCTCCACAGACTGCACTGTCGGTAAACTAGGAAACGAACTTGTGTTCCCTGGGCGGGTCTGGCACAAAAAGGAGGCAAACAATCTCTAGCACTATTTTGCAGTTCCAGAAAACAATTGCGCCACTGAACAGAAAAAGCCTAGTCTAAAGTCAGTGGCGCGTTGGGGCATTGTTCATAATGCTATTTTAACCCTAAAACCATATTCTGGACAAATGTGGGCAAAATAGTTTTGATTTATTTAAAAAGAAATACTTCCCTTGATCTGAGTGGTACAAGACTTGGCTACTTTTCCTAAGTTTGCCTCCTGACACACACACATTTAAGTGTTAAGTGGGTGAAAAAAAACCTCCTTAATCTTGTATTTGGGTCAAAAATGGGCACCCATAGAAATGAATGGGAAAAACTGTAATTTAGAGCATTCTAAAATAAGCCAAAATAAGACACCAGGTGACAGCAAAGTCACTTCATCTTTAGGTTTTAGCTCTAAGAACTTATTGGAATGATATTTTAATGTAGTTAATTTTTAAAAAATAAAACATAAAAATAAGCATAATTTACATAGAAAATATGGTACTTTTTGAAGTAAATAAAATTCAAAAATACCCCCAAAATTAAAAAAAAACACCATAAATGGATAGACAAAACTTTATCAAAGACAGTGATATAACATTTATAATAAACAAAAATTAGGATCCACACATGAGTCCTCTGTGCCCACATTTGTCCACAATTACAGGATTAAGGGCTATAAACGGTTTGAGGGCTGACGCGCGCATGATGTAGCGGGTGCACAGATGCGCACACACTTTGATTCTCTCATCAACACAGATGCAGCAGTTTTTGTAATGCAAGTACATTATAACAACGAAAAATATTAACACATGAGGGAAATCATTGTGGTGTCCATGAAGATGTAAAAAAATGTAGGCCTAAAACTAGCTACCCAAAGTTTTCAGGCTAAATGAAGGATCAGACCTGTTTGCCCAGTAGTGGCAAGACACATATCATGTATATAATGTTTAACCGGCGCTGATTTGGTTGTGTTTCTCCATCCCCATACAACATCATTTCTGTCTTTCACTGCCATGAGAACGTCGGTCTACGTGTTATATCCATTAAAGCATGTCTTCCGTTTAATATGTTTAAATATGTTATTCTTTTATTGAATCTATGTTGATTATGAAAAGTGAACCGCGTGCATATGCGCAATAGGCTATATCGGAGACCTAATTTTGAACACATTAAGTTTTGTTTTGTATAAAGCCCTTCTTTAAAGTGAATTTCGTTTTTTTAACAATTTTATCTTTATTTTAATAAATGTTTCATCAACCAGTTACCTGGATTTAATAAATAAGAAGCAAATATAGCAGACAATAGCCATAATCAGGACGTGGACGCCCCGGCACGAAATAACTTGCATTGTTAGTGAACTGGAGCTCGTCTCCTAAATGAAACCGAAAACTCAGAAACATAGGCTATATAAATCTTGAAATGGCGAATTTTTCGAGATGCCGCCGTGTTTACTGACTTTTTTTCAGAACGAGGAAAAAAATATCGGATAGGGGAAGCTCTGGCTTCGTGTGGACGAGGCTTTCAGACCAACCCCTTTTAAACTTGCGTCGGGTGCAAGAGTCATTTATCCCGCCAGTAAAATATCAACAGCGCTGAGATCCGCCCACAAAGTTACTTGATACTTGGGTTTCAGATCGGTAAATTCAGGCCCTGTGTTGTAAAAAGCGCTATAGAAATAAAGGTGACTTGACTCTTCGTGTAAAACCGTCTCCTTGTGGCGGAGAGAAAGTCGGCGCTCTGGACAAGCGCATCTGATGAGCGTTCATTTGTTCAGCAAGGCATCTTATATCAGGAAATGTTCGTTTAAAATCATCATTTTCACAGCAAAGACGCATTTGGGAGCCGACTATGATGACAGTAATGTTCATCTTAACCCGAGCCACCAAACACTGCTGTCGTGCAAATGAACTCCCAGAATGCATTAAAAGTTTTCTATTTTCTTTTAAACGGTGTTGTGTAAGCATAGTCAATAACTAATGATCTTTGCAATGGAAGTAAATCTAGATCTCTATTCTAAAGCCAAAGCAATCTCTGTTACTTTAATGATCTCTGTAAAGCTGCTTTGAAACAATCTATAATGTTAAAAGCGCTGTATAAATGAAGGTGACTTGACTAACGTGCACAGGACTAAACTTTCTCGAAGCTGTGGTTTCGGCTCGTGTTTAGAGAAGCATTTTCTCAAACAGGGACTGAAAACGGCAACTCTTCCTTTGACCCATTTTCTTTAATGTGGCGAGTAAGGCAAACCTCGGCACGGCTGCGCTTCCTGACGGGTGTTTGTGTCGGTTCAGCAGGCCAACGCTCTCCTGGGGTGGGATGAGACAGTCTGCCTGTTTGGACTTTTTCCTTCCTTCCTTCCTGGACGTCCTGGACTCAACAAAGGCCCTCACCTGAGCACGGCATTGTCGGGGGAATGTGGACACACTTCAAGAGGAGATCGAAAACATATCCAAAAAGCACCATCAAAGCATCATAGACTTGGATGGTACGTATTATGTTTGCATTTGATTTTTTTTAAAGCATTTGATATATATATATATATATATATATATTTTTTTTTTTTTTTTTTTTTTGAAGATTATTATATTTGATCACATAATGTATAATTGGAACTGGCCAAAACTCAGCTTAAAAAAAAAAAAATATATATATATATATATATATATATATGTATACTATTTTTAAATTACAATGAAATTAGTGTACTATATTTATGCATTTTTTTTATATTTTGTATTTTTTAGGGGATTTATGGTACTAAATTATGCAGTAGTTATAATCCATTTATTCACTTTTTGAGCATAGACCTGAACATTTAATTTCCAACTTAATTTGATAAAAACATTTGATTATATATATATATATATATATATATATATTTTTTTTTTTTTTTTTGAAGATTATTATATTTGATCACATAATGTATTATTGGAATTGGCCCAAACTCAGCTTTAAAAAAAATATATATTATTTTTTTCAAAATTATCACATTTGTTAAATTACAATGAAATTAATGTACTATATTTATGTTTTTTATTTAGTATTTTGTATCTTTTTTTTATAAATGATGCAGTAGTTATTATCCATTTATTAACTTTTTGAGCATAGACCTGAAAATTTAATTTCCAATTTAAACTTTCATAAATCTTCTGATCACTGACTGAAGTTTATTTTTTAAAGAAGACACTTGGCAGATTAAAGTGAAAAATGTTTTAAAAAAGTGAACTAACAAAAATAAGTGTAAATTTTTTGCTATGGAAAAATGCACAAAAATACTTTACATGAAGTATATTTTTCAAAACACATTTTACTCTATAACTGGAGACAATGATAGACATAAATCTAAATAAGTTGTGTTTAAAATTTTAGGTTGATATCTCAAAACAATGAGGTTTGAGTGAGAGTGTGTGCGGCCGCAGTACCAAACGCTTCCACTAGAGGAAATTACTTTCCCATTCATTTCCAATGCGCTCAATTCTGACTGCGAATGATACAAGTTTGACTGTTCAGGACCATTTCACCTTTTCAAATCACGTCTATGTTTGTGTGTTTGTATGTGTTTAGATAGCAAGTGCCAAAACCTTTACCAAGTTTCGTACGATTCTGATAAAGTAAAAAATCATTAAAAAAACAAAACATAACATTTTTGACCAAAGAGCAACCTGTAGGGTTAAATAAGTAAAATCAGGGGATATATATAATCAATTATAAGTCCCTTTAATACATTTAAAGTCCCATAGATTAATTAAAACAACAATTTCTAAATATTTTTTTACATATTTACTTTTCGGTAATATTCTTCCCAAAACCACAGATTATTGTGAATTTTGGCAGAGCTGATTTCTCTGCCCTTTCCATAAAACATCCCTTTGTGCATTTTTGTTACAAAACAAGAAATACAAATCATTATTGTGTTATGTATGCATAAATATAATTATCTATAAGCTATCTATAAAAAATCCGAAAGAGAAAATGCATTAGGATTTTCCATTGTGGTTTTCAATATTTTCTATGTTGCTGATTATTTAGCAAAAACTACTAATTAATTTTCAGGAAGATGCAGCAAACCGAATCATGAATAAGAACTGAAATAATTCGAATAAAATAATTTGAGGAGCGTTTCACACATGTGAACTGCATAGAGGAAGCGTTTCAGGAAATAATGCCTTCATTTTTTGTGCCTCATACAGAATAGTGTATATATTCTGTATATGTATTTGTGTATATACTCCACTGTTACTTGGGGTGAAGATGCACAAACACCATGTTTTATGTTTTACTCTAGGAATCAATTTCTTGGGAAAAGAGAAACAAAATGTCACTCGCATAATTTAGACAAAATTTCGGGGTTAATTGGTGTCTGGGAAGCGTTCTTACTTTATGTCCCTATTCAAGCTCCTGACCGGCTTGTGTTTCGGCCACTGTTTATTGAATAATACAGGGACCCAGATATAATAACAGCCACAGATACAGACCGAACCCAGTCTCTCGTCTCTTTAAAATCACGGGGAGGAGGGACACTTTCTCTTCTTGTTCGGATGAACCTGGAGCAGCGTCCGCTCCGTCCCAGGTCCGGCAGCACACGCTGCAAGCCCAAGACGCGGCGGATGCGAATCGCCATGGAAACGGGCCCCTTGACAACGATTTCATCCCCGCGAGAAGAAAATAGAGCAATATCTCTCTCCTTTATTCGCTTTCTTTGAGATTCTCCCTCATATTCTCTTTCTCTCTCATCTTTCCTTTCTCTAGCATCCTCTGATTCTAATTTCCTTCATTTTACAAGACAACATATAATTTTCTTTATTAAATAGCTGTGATGGTGGAAATATGTAAATGAGACTGTCCAAATGTGATATTTGTTTTTAATGACTACACCATTTGAATATATTTGTATGTATTTTAAATGTGAATTAAGAACAAAACTAAATTTACTTGGTTATATTATCTGACAACATTTTAAAAAAAAAAAATGCAACAAATAATGCATTGAAAAACAAAAAGCTGACAGGATGCATTGACTATATTTAAATATTAAGATTATCTCTTGTTTTTGCATGTTGTCATTACAAATAAAACAAACGACTCACAAAGCACAACTATGCAATATGCTTACAAAATATGAATAATATTATTAGATTTTTTATGTGAAGATCATTTTAATTTTCCTGTCCGCTACTGTATGTGGTTATGAGTCAATGAGATGCTTTACTTATTTGTGCATTAACAAAGAAATCAGAATGCACACGAAAAACTTCTGAAGTGTTTAATGCATCAGTTCACACGTGTGCTTTGTTTTAAATTATTTATCTGTTTTATAATATAAGTTTTACTGTTTTGAGTCTTTTGTTCTGAACTTAAAGTGACATTCTCAGACTTTTGTTATGAATAATCTGATCTTTAGGTTTATGTCCTGAAAATTACCTCAAAAAATTTAATTCATTGGATTATCCTAAAAAAAGACATTACATACATGTTGACAATTGAATAAAAAACATTATGAGAAAAATAAACACATTTTGACTACACTTGCCATTAAAGAAGAACTGTTTGTTCCCAAAAGAAGTTCCTAAAATAACTTCTTTTTTTTTACTTTTTGTGCAATGAAAATATTCCATGGAATCTTTCAAGTTCTCTATGGAACCATCAAAGCCAATAAAGAAGTTTATTTTTAAAAACGAATGATAATTCGATCACACACCCTCCCCAGCGCCCATATGGGCGACAGCATGTTGTGCGAGAGTGTGAGAAGTGAATGTGCTGAAGAAAGCTTTCTTAAAGTTATACCAGTTTGATCTACTGTACATGCGCTTCTCTATTAAAACAAGACAAAGCTCAAGTTCTGTTGCAGTCATGTAAAGTATTGAACATGAGGACTCGATCAATATCGCCTTGAATTTAAACACAGAAAGCATGTTTTCCTGCAGCACTTGCATATTCCATGTATTATTTTTTATATTTTAAGTGTAAGAAGCACTTTGAGATTGATATATGGTGAGAATCATATTTTCAATATGAGTGATTTCTTTGTATTAACAAATGACACTGAAATATGAATTGAAGCACAGACGTGATGCGTCTGTATGTCCGTATTCGGTTATTAAAAGGGTGGTATAATGCCCTTTTCACAAGATCTGATGTCCCCAGAGTGTGTATGTGAAGTTTTAGCTCAAAATACACCTCAGATATGTTCATATAGCATGTTAAGTTTGTCACTTTTTGAGGGTTAGCAAAACCGCACCGTTTTGTGTGTGTTCCTTTAAATGCAAATGAGCTGCAGCTCCCGACGCAGGGGGCGGAGCTTCAAGAGTGCGTGTGAGCAGCTCTGATTACCTCACGCAGACACACGCTAAAATGTCAGAAACTGTTCTGCCTTTTATGTTCAAACTGGAGTCAGACAAGAGACTGAGAAGAAGTGAAAACATGGACATCTCTGAATGGTTAGTTGATGAATTTATTTTGCTGTTGTGGAGTTAACTATCTTAAATTTGCATATGCTGCGATTCCCAAACTGTGGTCCGAGGACCACTAGTGGTCTGTGAGGGTACTGCAGGTGGTCCGTGAGAAGGCAAAATAAAATATTTTACCAAGAAATTCCTATTAAAAAAGTTAGAAGAATATGTAGGCCTATATTTATATAAAATGTCAATTAAATTGTCAAGCTATTGCGTGATTACTAAAATAGGCTAGTGGCGCTCGGCCGTGACGTTCAAGCTCCGTGTCGTCAGAACCACAACACCGGATCGGTGGATAGCAACAGGTTAGGTGAGCATTTATTTAGTTGTTTGTTTTTAATATTGGTCTATATTAGACAGACGATACAAAGAGGAAGAGAAAGATGTGGAGGGTGACAAAGGAGGATATTACGTTCATATCGGGCTGGCAAATAGACTCCAATGGCTTTTCCTTTTGACAAATTAATTTTTAACCTGGAATAACGTTAGGTCTACTGTGTTTTCATTAAATGTGTAACGTTATAGGGCAGAAGCAAATATGTTCTCATTATCAAATCACATGCATAGCCTTTATAGGCAGTTTAGGCTTATATGAAACGAAATGTTTATAAACGGAATGAATAAGGCCTGTTATTATTTTAATTTTTCTAGTTAACGTTAGTTTCTTGATCTCGTGACTTGTAAAACGCTGAAGAATAACATTAATAATCCCCTAAAATGGCCAAAGGTTTTGAAATGCTGACTATATCCAAGTGTTCTTATTACTGTATTGATTTCATACTCCATTCCTATGGAAATAAGCCTATTGTTCAAATGAACCTGATTATAAATGTAAAATAGAATATAATTTGTAATATCATAATATGTGTATTATGAGGTGGTCCGTGAAAAATCTTGATTACAAATAGTGGTCCACACACACAAAAAGTTTGAAAACCCCTGGTCTATAAATCGCTTGTATAGGAACAGTTTTGTGACTTTCTATTGCATGTGAAAAGACAGATGCTACAGTTTGAGCTGACTCACAAATGTAAGTTTCTATCGTCATCACCGGTGACCATCTTGTCACAGGCAAGCTGATGTAAGATGAGTGATCAGCACGAACACAAATACTTTTATCTCGTTGAAATCTTGACGTTTGGTTTCTTACAAATGTTATTAAAGTGGCTATAATTCTGGATTATTATTTATTTATACACTTATTATTCATAAGAATGCAGAGTCCACATCTGTTACGTTTTTAACAAACCAAACAGTTTGAAAATCGGTAGAAAATTGTGCAAGTTATGATTATTTAAAAAGTACATGCGCCATTAAAACACAATGTTACGAGTGAGCGAGCTGACTGTAGCAAGATGGCCGCCAGTTGCAGACGTCAACCTTCATCGGCCAGCAGCGTTGACGAGATCTATGGTCTCAACATAGACTGCGCGTTTCCGGGGGCGGGGTTTATGTAAATTTTAGTGTTAGTGATGTTACTAACCCATGTAGTTCCTACCAGTCCTTTAAAAAAACAATTTCTTTGCTTTGAATTTTGAGTGTTGTAACTTTGCAGATGTAGTTTATGCTCAAACAGCAACATTACACACTAACTCACACTCAATTAAAAAAGTGAAATCATAATCAACCACCACTTTAAGTGACTTGTTTTGTCGCTCGTGTCATGTTGCTGTTTCATTAAATTCATTTCAATTGTTGTTTTTATTCGCCTCACACATTTGTCCTACACTGTAAAAAACGGCAGCTGTGGTTGCCAGAACTTTACCGTGAAAAATACAGTAGGAACGTTAACCCTTTGGTAGACCAAACTTTAAGTCCCTATATTCCATTGAAAAATGCATCAAGCTTAGAATGAGCCATCTCTACCGTTTGGTGTAGTTGTGCAATGCTAAAAAAATCCACTAGATGACACTGTCTGTGAGCGGCATGCCTTTTCAGTGTCGCTTTCAACAGCACGTGACACAGCGAAAATTTACTCCTCCTTTGATGACGTATATCGGCGGGACTTTTAAAGGTTAAGACTATTTTGTTGACATATTATTGTTTCAGAGTAGTTGTTAAACAGAATTATGTAACTTAGTTAAACAAAAATAAGTCTTATATGGGTCAAATCATTTTTTCAAAACATGCTCTACCAAACGTTTAAGATGTCACTTTATAGTAGAGAAGCTAACGTTAGCTAGCTTGGTAAAATTAGCTAATGTTGGTAAAGTTACCTAATGTTGGTAAAATTAGATATTTACAATGAACAAAAGGGTTAGTGTTGTTAAAATTATTAATTTAATATCATTCAATTACATATTTGATGAAAAATGTTTGATCAATATAATTTTTTTTACCATTTCTGTTCTGTATATGGTAAATATCAAGAATAAATTTAAAGAATTAATACCAATTCTGGTGTTACTATTAATTTCATAATTTAAAATTGACTATGTTTGTGTATTATTATATGACAAGCATTGTAAGAGTACATGGTTGGTAATAAAAAAAATTCTTTATGTTTTAGACTTGATAAATGGACATCAAATCATTTTACAGTACAAAACCATGATGGAGCCATCAATAGCAGCCATCAGATAGCCAAGAAATTGCACTTAATATGACTTTTTATGAATGTTGTTCTTTTATTATGAACAGACGTCTCAACGGTTTGGTAGAGGACTGTATCTAAAATACTGTAGGGTCTAATTCTTTTTTTTAATTGTTGTTATTGTTCTCATAATTGAATAAAAAACTGCAAAGAAATAATTTTTCCTTTGCTTTTTTCATGGTGCGTACCTGGTTTTACAGACTAAACTTAAATTTACAGTAATAAACCGTATTTAATTTTTTAAAAAATGTTGATTTACCAATTTATTGATGTATGTATTGATATCTGTTTTAGACCATTGAATGCACTGACAACCAACAATCATCACAGCAGTGATGAGAATTACATGATCAAACACAGTCATTACAAGTGAATACTTGTATAAAGTAATGCTTATTTAAAGAAGCTGCACAATGTCATTCACACAAACATTAAGCACCATCATGGTAACACACATGAAATTAAAAAATGCAATAAACATTAATTTAACAACATTAAATGTAACATAACTGATTAGAAAAAAAATATATAAAATTATGAGAACCATAGTTATTTCAACAAAAATATATTAAATGTGAAGTGTGATGCAGGGAATTGTGGGAATGTCAATTTACGTTTTTTTCACTGTAAATTATACAATGATCTGTTTTTTCACTTTCAAAAACTGCAAATTTAACGGTATTTTACTGTAATATTATATCACAGTTATTTAGTACGTGTATAGTACGGAACTTTCTGTTTACCAATTAACAGTTTTCCACTGCAGCATTTTTACAGTATTTTACCGTTAAAATCACGGTTATTTTTTACAGTGTAAATCAGTGGTTTCAACTGGTGTGGGCAAAGATGCAAAATACACATAATAAAATACGCTTCCCTTTAAAAGTTTGGGGTCTGTAAGTACAGTTTATACAGCAAGCGAGTGGATGCGTCTCGAAGACGTTTTAAAGATGCTTTATTCTGTGACCTGTTAAACACAGAGCGTGTGTGTTCCTGCAGCGCTTGCATATTTCCCGCTTTGACTGTTCTCTGTTGTGTCTAGGCATCGCCAGAGGCTTGAATGCATGTGGCAGAAGCTCGGCGCTGCGACGCGAGGGAAGAACCTAATCTTCACGCGTAATCCCTTCAAAGTGGCACCTCGCGCAGGAGAAGAACACAAATCAGCATTCATCTTCCATCAAGTGCGTTTCATGTCCTCCAGCGCCGCCGCCGAGGAGAAGTGCACCGCCAGCGGATGTGACATCTGATTTGTAGGCTGTCTAATCGCAGGAGAAGGTGAACATCTAGAGCCTGTCCCGACTCGACGTTCGAGTAAAGGCACAATACCATTCAGATGCACGTCCAATTATCTAAATGAGCTTTAATTGAGCACTAGAGAGGCCTCTCTGTCCTAATTAGGTTAGCAAAATATTGTGCTTCATGCGTATTAATCATATTCCTAACACACCAGCCAAGCTGCCGATGATGATACAGGTACCTGCAGAATATTATCTACAAATTACGACTTATTATAGATTCTTACATGGTATTCTCATGTAATCTCAAAGTTTCAGGAGAGATCTGCGCCCCAGTACGCCCTAAAAGTATGTAGTGTTTTTGTGGAGAAAAAGCAAATACTTTTGAGTGTGTAGATAATCATTTCGTATTTTGATTCATAATTTCAACGTTTAAACAGCCTGTCAATCATCTCATCACCGTTAAAATCCTCCACATTCACTGTAAAAAGTTATTGTTGGTTTAACGTAAAAAGTAGGTTACTATTTATTTCGAGTGTTGAAATTACAATAACATACACTCAAACTATTATGTTATCTGAACCACAAGTTAATGTGACAAAAGATAAAAAAAATGTATCAACTTATTCAATTTTATTAAATTTTCTATCATATTTTAGAGAAAGCAGCCCGTCGTGCGGAGAGTCTCCTCATGTATTTGGTTATGATCTTTTAAATGCGTCATTATGCTAACGTATCGTTATAAAAGTTCACAATGCAGATGAAATATGATGTGGATAACATTGAATAAATATCTTTTTGGCAGTTTAGATGCTAATTATTAATTACTCAAACCAGTGTTCTCACAAATCTGCCATATTTGTAGTTTTTTAACATTTTCTATTTGTGTTTGTAGTTCTAATCGAATAATGGGTTGTGGTTGGATCTGCATTTCAGATTAGACCGAAAAAATTAGACTTTGTAATATTCATTTCAAAATGACAAACTTATTCTAATTTCCAATAATATTATATTCAGTACATTAAGTATTAATAATGGGTCTGTACCGTTACTGTATAGTCAGTTGTTGTCTCATTAGTGTTTGCTAAGGCAAACATCATTATTATTATTCTTCATAATATTAAACAAACCTCTAACTGAAAAATGTAAAATTTCTGTAACTTTTGAATAATACTTAATTTATTTTATCAGTGTTCAAACTTTCAGATAACAGTAACTATATCCACACCAATTCATGAACAAAATAATGCAGTTTTGTCGTCTGCCGCTTTAGATGCTCAAGCTCTTCAAAGCAGGATTCTGATTGGCTGATAATGTTTTATCATTCATCAACTGGAAAAAAGATAGCTATGAAAGTGATTCCCACTATATATTCCAACAGTGTTTTTTTAATGCTTTTGGCTCGACGAACAGCGTTTTGGGGCCTGAAAATGCAAATTTTTGGAAACGGCAAACTACATTTTTTTAAAACTGATACCGTTATTGTTTCCTTGTAAACTACAAAAACACGAATTTGTGAAAACCGTATGGAAAAAATTGTTTCCACCACTAAATAAAAAATTTAAATTAATTTTAAAAAATATTACTTTAAATAAAAGTAATTGTCGACTTTTTTTTCTAATTCTGAAAAAAAATTCACGCAATTGTGAGTTTATATATAGAAATGTTGCCTTTTTTCTGACTTTTTTCTAGTTAATAAAATCTCGCAATTCTGTCTTTTTCTCACAATTCTGACTTTTTTCCAATAATTGCGAGTTTATGTCACGTAATTGTGAGCAAAAAAGTCAGAATTGCGAGAAAAAAGCCAAGAATTGTGAGATATAAAGTCCTGTACAATTACCTTTTTTATTTTGTATTCTGTGGTTGAAACCAGCTTCCATGAAGATAATATCATGCCCGCGCGTATTAAAATGTTCAGTCTACAGGCGCATAGTGTTTCTTTACAAAGTGACATCGCCACCTACTGGCCTGGCAGCAGAATACAGCGTTTCTTTAGCCGTTTCATGGATCCATGTGAACAGGGATCGTTTTGATAACGTTCATCTTCTGTACGTTTCCATTTTTAGCACATTATTATCGTGTAATCGTTCCCTTAGACACCCCACACACACACCCATAAACACCATAGCATCGTGTCTGCATCTTTTGCACACCACTCATGTTTTCCGAGTTTTTGTTTTTTTCCCTCTGAGCTGATAAAATGTTCCAGCTGATGCACATATGACACTGAGGAGCGGGTACGCGTGGGGTCGGAGGGCACGAGCCTGTGATATGATGCACAGACTCCTCCAGGACAACAGCGGCTCTGTGTGTCGATTCCTGAGGCGTCTGGAACTGATTAATGGCAGTTTGCCTTCTCTCTTCTCTTTTCTTACATTCTTTTCTTAAAGGGCGTTCACACTGACAGACATTTGCGTCCATAAGACATTCATTTACAAGAAGACTTGGCAATATGAGTGACAGCTGGACCGCCCACTAGCAACAGTAGATTAGCATACTAACACTCTTTCAGTATTTATTATGCATGCTGTGTACAGTGTGCACATTTTCTATTGGCATGTGTGGAATACTTTACAAAATGTGCAGTATGCAACAATGCACTTGGTTTTTAACCTTTTCTTGACTTGTTATTTGATCAGTAAGCCATTAAATGCATAAAAAACAATTTTTTTTCCGAAGATGATGCAATTTAATGTTACAAAAATGTTTAAAAACCAGTGTGGTTATTGCTAAAAAAAGAGTACTATTAAAAGTTGTCTTTGGTAATTAAAATAATGCTGAAATAAATTATAATAATAATATTAGATGATAAACTAGAAGGAAAATTAGAAAATTAGACAGAATAAATCAGTCTAAAGTACTAAAATTGCTAAAACTGAAATAGAAATATATTAACGCTACGTATCAATATTTAAGCACATACAATTACTAAAACTTAAACCAAATTTAAAATGAAAACTCAAAATATAAAAATAAAGCTAATTCATTGTTTTATTACTTTTATAGTATTAGATAATACTGTTAAAAACACGTATTGTTGCGTAATGTATATGTTAATTTTTTTACAGTAATAACCATAAACTAACATATTCCCCTGTGATTTTTGTGCAAAATCATGGTTTAAAAACTTTATTTGTACGTTTTATTTCTGTTATTAAGGAACTAACGTTTGACGAGTGACGTTGAACGCGCAATTTTTATTTCTGCAGCGTTTCGAAAGAAAGCCCCGCCTCCAGTGAAATCTCATTGGTCCAAAACTGTGATGCGCACAACAGTAGCTGTAGCCACTAGTGCAAACTCGCAACCGAACCGCTAGATGCCGCTAAACTGCACCTTTAAAATAAATGTATTTATTTTATTCTCTAGACTCAATGGTAAATACATGTCTGACCATTGGAACGAACCAAAAAAACTAGACGATGATGGCGGCTCTATTGATGCATTCGTTTTAATGAACTGCCGTAGCCAAGGTGACGTCTAGTGTATATATCTATGCTGTAGACTGCGCTAATAAATACAGGAACAAAGTATAACTATTGCGATGCGTTGAAAGGAGTTTGAAAGGAGTTGAGTTTTGAACATTATTCTCTCAACAGACACTTACATCGCTAGTCTGGCGTTAAAATGCATTTGCGTTTGGTGAACTGTGGGGTAACACTGTTTATAATGGCAGGCTAGCAGTTACCATTGACTCTGCGCTAGCATAGCACCGCGAACTACACAACTGGAACGACTGGATGATCTTCACTGATAAATAACACACAGATCAGTGCCCAAAATCCTGAACCACCCCTTTAAACGAATCAAAAATATGACAATATATCATAAAATATGTTATAAATCAATAACATGAGTCAAAATAAATTGATGAATCTTCATTTCATGCTGTCTTTAAACATCAGGCATCTTCAGGTTGTTCTTCATTACACAGCATTTTGGCTTCCTGTGTATTTTTCAGAATGGCTGAAGATATTAAGTCTTTTTTAATGAGAAATTGATCAAAATTAAGTGACTTTATGCTTAAAACAAGAGCAAATATCTGCTAACGGAGTCAAAAAAACAGAATTTAAATGGAAAACAAGTTTATTTTCCTGACCGCATTGGCAGATATTTGTTTATGTTTTAAGCTCAAACATTAAAACAAAACTTAATATCGTAAGTCATTCAGCCAATGCATCTTGATTTAAGAATATTTCGATATTTGAGTTGAAAACGAGAGGAAGAACATCATTTTTGCACTGAATTGAAAGTAAATCCTCTGCTTTCAGATGAACTGATATAAAGTGCTGAGGACACACTTCTCTCCAACGGTCCGGCGGGGAAGGTGAGTGTGTGTGTGTCTTCCTGTCAGCATCACACTCATTACATGTGACTCAAACTAAAGCACTGGTCTGTGAGATAGGCTTTATGAGGAGTGTGTGTGTGTGTGTGTGTTAACGGTTAAAGACGTTCATCATCTCACAGTGGCAAACTTGTGGCTTGTGGCTTCCCATGATTGATTCTTTATCGCCTGCACAGTTGGAGTGTTAACTTTCCTCACAGACAGACAGAGAGAGAGAGAGAGACGGATAGACAGAGAGACAGACGGACGATCGGTTTTACCTGTTGTGAAGGTTTTGACACGCAGCAAGTTTGAGTCAGCGATCCACAGGAATAAAAGCGAGAGCGCTGGTACGGTTCCCGTTGGATGTGACGGCACAGTAATAACCAGAAGAAGACGAGCGAGGATCCCCGGATCAGTCCTCCTGCGACAGGCAGCTCACGGAGCGCAGAACACACACTTCATGTGCTGCCGTTAGGTCATGCTCAAAGTATGTGTGTGTGCAATGCAATGTTCTGCAAGCTCAGAGAAAAACCACATCCTCTGACAGGCTCCTCTATCCTTCTCCTGTCTCTCTCTGACTGTGTGAGATGACCCAGACACAGTTCACTCCCTCGCTCGCTCGCTCTCTCTCTCTCGCTCGCCCTCTCTATCTCACTCGCTCTCGGCTTCTTCAGCAACAGACTCAGTTCCTGCCCACCAACTGAAGAATCTGAAGACTGAGGAGGAGGAGGTGCTGAGAACGAGCGAGAGAGAGAGAGAGAGAAGAGGGGCGAGAGAGGGAGGGGAAGAGACAGAGAAAGAGGGGTAGTGAGAGAGAGAGACGGATAAAAGGGAGAGAGAGAGAGAGGGGAAGCGGTTATTTTAGAAATTACAGTCAAATAAAAAGCAGCGGTAAGAATGCAGCGTGAGGACTGAAAGAGTGTAGAAATACGCAGAAATAATTCAGCTTTAATATCTAAATTTTTTTTAAATGTTTCTCCAAGACCACAACGAGATTAAACGGAGTGCAAATTAGTTTAAAGGTTCTCACAGCAGTTCTCTCTACACACACACACACACACACATTTTCTCACACACACACTCTCACAGACACACACACTCACGTACGTACACACACACACACACACTCACATACGTACGTACACACACACATACAGTATACACTACCGGTCAAAAGTTTAAGATTGGTAAGATTTTTTATGTTTTTAAAAGAAGTCTCTTCTGCTCACCAAGACTGCAATTTTTTGATTAAAAAATACACAAAAAACACAGTAATATTGTGAAATATTATGACAATTTAAAATTACTTTTTTATGTTAATATATATTAAAATGTAATTTATTCCTCTGAAAAAAAGCTGAATTTTCAGCATCATTACTCCAGTCTTCAGTGTCACATGATCCTTCACAAATCACTCTAATATGATGATTTTATGCTCCAAAAACATGTATGATTATTATCCATGTTGAAAACAGTTTTTTACATTTTTATTTCAGGATTCTTTGATGAATAGAAAGTTCAAAAGAACAGCTTTTATCTGAAATGGAAAGCTTTTGTTACATTAAACACTACCCTTTAAAAAGTTTGGGGTCAGTAAGAATTTGTATTTTATTTTTGGGGGAAATAAATAAGAAATCAATACTTCTATTCATCAAGGATGAGTTACATTGATCAAAAGTTACAGTAAAGACATTTATAATGTTATAAAGATTCTAATTAAATAAATGCTGTTCTTTGAACTTTCTATTCATCAAAGAATCCTGAAATAAAAATGTAAAAAACTGTTTTCAACATGGATAATAATCATACATGTTTTTGGAGCATAAAATCATCATATTAGAGTGATTTGTGAAGGATCATGTGACACTGAAGACTGGAGTAATGATGCTGAAAATTCAGCTTTTTTTCAGAGGAATAAATTACATTTTAATATATATTAACATAAAAAAGTCATTTTAAATTGTCATAATATTTCACAATATTACTGTGTTTTTTTGTGTATTTTTTATCAAAAAAATTGCAGCCTTGGTGAGCAGAAGAGACTTCTTTTAAAAACATAAAAAAAATCTTACCGATCTTAAACTTTTGACTGGTAGTGTATATTAAGCAAACTTACATAATTTATGAAGTCAAAATAAAGTATGTTTATGATTAAAACATTAATTAACATTTCCTATAGATGTTGGACCCCATTGGCAGATATTTTTCTTGTTTTAAGCATAAACACGAGTGTTTTATAATCGTTCTTGTTTTCAGCATAAACTCACTTCATTTTGATTCATTTATCATTAAACGAGACCATATATCTTGTTCTTCCAGTGTAAATGTTTTTTGACTCAAGAATGTTTCGAATATTTTTACAGGAAAACAATCAGAATAAAGTCCTAAAGTACTCAATTCTTATGGAAGAAAGCCAACCGTCGAGCAAAACGGAAACGAAACCGATCCAAAATTCAGTTTTATCTTTAGAAAAATAGATTAAATTAGAAACACTACATGAAACAAGAGTATCTCTCTCCAATATCGAAGCAAAAGTTGCAAAAGTTTTCATTTTCAGTGCACTTTTGTTAAAAATATTACTTTATAAATGTATAGATATGTACTCTAAACAGCCTAAAGCCTATACAGGATGCACTGGTTTCACCATTATTTCAAAAAGGTGTGTTCTCGCTAAATTGATCCCAAATGTAAGATTGATATATCATAAATAGTAGAATAAGAACCCCTTAGTTCTATAATACTTACAGTATAAATATTTGTTTAATTCTCCTACTTTATTCCCCAAACTTATATTGAAGGAACACTATAATTACCGACGGTTACGCTGTAAATTCGCTTTAATTACGCAGTACTTTCCGGGCTGTAATCTAAAACGTTACCGAAACAATAAACATGAGTGCAACAAGAGTAATTTTCTGAATGCTTCTTCAGCATGTTATAACACATATGCTCATCAATTTTTGTGAAGTTCTGAGTTTTTCTTTAGGATTTATAGGCTTTTGGGTGCAAAAGCCTATAAATCCCGCCCCTTTTGTAATTGATCCTATTATAGCAAAACAAATGCAAAATTTCAACTTTTTTTGATAATTATTGATCTAGAGAGTTTAGAGAGTAGGCCTAGACTGGTTTGGTTTCCGATTGGGGCAAAAAACCAGGGACTAGTTCGGAAAAGTAGGTTTTTAACATATTTGTGAATATTTAATGAACGATTTGATTGACAGCAATGGTTCTAGAGGCAAAGTTGTTCAGCATGAGGAGATCTATCCAATGATATGCGTGTTGTGGGGATGTGCGCAACACCATGTGATTACAGAGCCATAAAACTCGTTAGCGCCAACTAGTGGCCGATTTCTTTCAAAACTCTTATGGAAGAAACAAGGACTTTGTCATAATGTCGTTAAAGGAAACACCGGCGGTTCTTGTGAAGGAAGTGCTCCAGACGGAGTGTGTGGGATGGAAGATCTCAACAACTCCTCAAATGTGCAGATATGGAGTATGTGAGTGTGTGTTCTCAGAAGAGTCAGATCTGCAGATATTCTCGTTCGGATGAAAACGGGTTTCTCTTTTGTTCCTGTTGTAGGAGTTTTAAGATGATGTCTCTGGAGCAATGAAAGCGTGACCTCTGATCGCTGGGGTTCCCCTCTGGGACGTGTGTGTGTGTGTGTGTGTGTGTGTGTGTCTGACGGCCCCAGCACTGAGATGTATTTTTCATAAAGCCCAGTCTCGACCCCCTATAGCTGCCAATACATTATTCAGAGCAGACGGGACACACACACACACACACACACACCCAAATCACACCATAATCACTGTCGTCTCATCTATCACATCTCCGTGATGAAAATAACACACCAGCATTTCATCAGAAGTCTGTGTTTTCATGTGAGGTGTTGTGTTGTGGCGCTGGAGATGATTGACAGCTGTTGATGGTGTTTTCATGCACAGTAGACGCGACCTCTGACCTCAGGACACAAACTAATGACATGAGCTTGCATCAAAGAACACGAGTGTTTCTGAAACAGGAAGTCCTTGTGGTGCGAGAGTATGCGTGTGTGTGTGTGTGTGAAGTGCAATCACAGCACTATCATCATGAGGCATATTCTGAATTATTGATCAAATACTTGATACTTGATGATATAATACTTTCTTTATGGCTCTATGTGTGTGTATTATATGCTTACATGTGTATGTACTTCTAATACTATGTGTATATATATATATATATATATATATATATATATATATATATATATATATAGAATATAATTATGTCTAATATAGTCTAAAATGTATTTTTTGTATTTTATTTATTTATTTATTTTTATAATACAACATAATATTATGTATAATAATAAATATAATGTTTTAAAATATGCATTATTAAAAGTACAAAACAATTTAAATACCTGTAACTACATTTATATTATAATTTTAAATCTATTATAAAATGTAATATTTTATATATTTGTATAGCATACAATACAACTATGTTATAAAATATTTATTAGTATTATAATTTGGACATTGAACAAGATAGCTGTATTAAAAGTTAAATTGTGTTTTTAAATACTAGATACTAGATTTATAACTACAACCGAAACTATATTTATGTTTTCTAATATATTCTAAATTGTAAAATTTGACATATATTATATATATATAACAATGTTATATATATATATATATATATATATATATATATATATATAT
>JAQIUQ010004468.1:30000-47500 GCA_030378365.1 Hybognathus amarus
ACAAGTATGACTTTACAATACACAATTGCAAAAAAAAAAAAAAGAATTGTGAAATAAAAAGTCATTTTTCATTCATCTGTGGCGGAAACAAGCTTCCATAAAAAACAGCTAGATTGGTGGTGTATATGAATAAAACACATCTGAGCATTATGGTCATATTTATTAATGAATTAACAGTTATTATGTTATGTGATTGAATGATCTAACACAAATATCCATCTTCTTCTTCTGCGGTGGGCTTTCCAGCCAGGTAAGCATTCATCACTATAATGCTTCAATAACTTTATTTAATATGCATCATCTGTTTTGCGTCTTGCATATGTTTTGTTTGGCTGTGTTGGTTCACAGGTGTGTGTACAGACCTGACTTCTGTCCAGCAGGAGATCGTGGACGTACACAACGCCTTCAGGAGATCTGTGGACCCGCCGGCCAGCAACATGCTCAAGATGGTCCATCACACACTTATGATTCACATTTGCATTGAGTGTGTGTCTCCGAGTCTCATGCTGAACGAAGATCATCTGTGTGTTTCAGAGCTGGAGCGACGCGGTGGCTCAGTCGGCTCAAGGCTGGATCGATCTGTGTAACATGACACACGGGCCACCAAGCAGCCGCACGATAGACGGTGTGTTACATCACAATTTATGAACCATTTCACCTGGAAAGTCTCTTTTTGCTGCCTTTCTTCTTTAGAAATAAATGCCAATTGCTTTATTTAATTATTTTTGTATCATTTCAGTGACATTTTTTTTTAACTGTCCAAATAAGTCTTGATGTCACGGTATATGCAAGTGTAGACCTGAGAAAACAAGACTTCTTTCATCCAACCCACATGTCTTTACACCTAATATTTATACAGGATTGTGCAAGTGTGTGTGTTGACATGCCGACTAACACATGCAGATGAAGAAATGACGTCACATTTGCATGAATCTCTTCAGAACTGGACATTGAACACACAAATACAGCACCAATATGAATTGCTGTACACATAACGAAAATAATCATCGTAATTTCCTCTGTCTCAACCAACCTACAATAATATTAGGAAATGAATCATCCCTGAATGTTTTCTCTCTGATGGACAGGATATGAGATGGGTGAAAATCTCTTCAAGGGGTCTGGACTGTATTCATGGACTGATGTGATCAATGCGTGGCACAGCGAAGTCAACAATTATGAATATCCCATCGGCTCTATCAACGGTCAGGCGACTGGACATTACACACAGGTGATGATTCGGTAACATGACAAATGCATTCATGTCTCAAGTACATTCAATAATATTAAGTGCACTACTTTTCACAAGGGCTGAACGTAACAGCAGTGTATATGTTTGTAATATAATTCTGTGGGTCCCACTTTATGTTAAGTGGCTTTAAGGACTATGTACTTGCATTGAAATTAATAATTTGATACAATCGACTTACTGTGTACATGTTTTTAAATTGCACTTATATTTAAAATATACCAGCATGTAATTAATTTATGTAATTACATTTTTTGATTTTTTGAAGGAGTAGTTCACTTTTCAAAACACTTTTGCTGATAATTTACTCACCCCATGTCATCCAAGATGTCCATGTCTTTCTTTCTTCAGTCAAAAAGAAATTAAGGTTTTTGATGAGAACATTTCAGGATTTTCTCCATATAATGGACTTCAATGGGGTCCAAATTGTTCAAGGTCCAAATGAGAGTTTCAGTGCAGCTTCAAAGGGCTTTAAACGACACCAGACGATGAATAAGGGTCTTATCTAGCGAAATGAGCGTTCATTTAAAAAATAAATTACAAAGTTTAAGTTTTATAAGCATAAATGCTCGTCTTACTCTGTTCTGTGATGCGCGTTCATGACTCTCCTGTTCGAACTTATTCATCAAAGTGAACAAATCTTTTTTCGAGTCAATTTGTTTATTTTGTTCGTTGAATCAGACCAAATGACTCGAAAAAGATTCGTTCATTTTGATGAACGAGTTCGAACAGGAGAGTCACGGGACGCGGCATCATAGAACAGAGCAAGGCGAGCATTTGAGCATATAAAACGTAAAATTTGTTGTTTTTTTATTAAATGAGCGCTCGTTTCACTTGATAAGACTCTTAATCATCGTCTGGTGTCGTTTGAAGCCCTTTGAAGCTGCACTGAAACTCTCATTTGGACCTTGAACCGTTTGGACCCCATTGAAGTCCATTATATGGAGAAAATCCTGGAATGTTTTCATCAAAAACCTTAATTTCTTTTCAACTGAGAAAGAAAGACATGGACATCTTGGATAACATTGGGTGAGTAAATTATCAGCAAAAGTTTTTCAAAAGTGAACTACTCCTTTAAAGCCACTTAATATAAAGTGGGCCCATTATGTGTGCCTCATGTGATGTGAGATGGAGCTAACGCTTGTTCCTGTATAGGTGGTGTGGTACAGCTCGTATGAGGTCGGTTGTGCCATGACTCAGTGTGGAAGCGAATACTTCTACGGATGCCATTACTATCGCGCGTACGTTCCTGCTGCCTTTCTCTCAATGCTGAGTTTATTTCACTCTAGGGTGTTTTAAAGAGGACCCATTATGCCTTTTTATGAAGCCTTGATGTTGTTTTGGGGTCTAGAACAGGTTTTCCTGCTTTGAATGTTGATTATTCTCCTCATGTCCTCCATTGTTGCGGCTCCTCTCTTCCCAGTCTGTCAGTAACGCTCTGTTTACTTCCTGTCTCTATGAAGCCCCTCCTTGTGAAAAGCACACTGTGCTCTGATTGGTCGGCTGGAGCAGTGTGTTGTGATTGGTCGAGCGCTTCGAGTTTGTTTGGGAAATGTCCCGCCCCTTTCCATAAGCTTGAGTTTCAATCATAGACTGTAAAAAAAAAACATTAATGTAGTGTCTGTGACATCACCCGTAGTGTTTCTGAGCATTCTTGAAGCACAAAAGTGGGCGGAGCCAGTCGTCGCCATGTTGGCAGCGTCACCCCGGATAAACCAAATGGGCAGAAGCGGATTAGCTGAGGTGACGTGACGTTAACAGACAAAGCAGCAGCAAGGCTAGCAGCAATCCACCTGTCACTCAAGTGGCCACGCCCTTAATTATGCAGAACTTTAAGGCTTAATAATTTAAACAGATGAGTTATAAAAAAAATTCCCCCCCTTCACGTTCGTCATGAAAAGCAAAATTAGCTCTATAGACCAAAACCACTCTTTGCACCAGATTGTAAACATGTTTTTCTGCTGTAGAGTTGGAGATTTTAATAACATGCGGGTTTATGGGATTGACTCTCTTTTGCAGCCGGTCTCTAGTGGCCAGTCGATGAACTGCAGTTTAAAGGAGGAGTTCACTTTTAAAAAAACTTTTGCTGATAATTTACTCGCCCCCATATCATCCAAGATGTCCATGTCTTTCTTTCTTCAGTGAAAAGAAATTAAGATTTTTGATGAAAATATTCCAGGATTTTCTTCATATAATGGACTTCAATGGGGTCCAAACGGATCAAGGTCCAAATGAGAGTTTCAGTGCAGCTTCAAAGGGCTTTAAACGACACCAGACTTTTTCTGAGTCATTTGGTTCATTCAATGAACGAAACGAGCGAATTGACTCGGAAAAAGATTTGTTCATTTTGATGAACAAGTTTGAATGAGGAGAGCCACGAACGCACATTGCAGTACAGAGCAAGACGAGCATTTGTGCTTATAAAACTTAAACTTTTTTATTTATTTATTAAATGTGTGATTGTTTCGCTAGATAAGACTATGGCAAGCCGTTTTAGCTTTTATTCATTTCCAGGATATAAATTCTTGATATCAACAATTAAATTTTTTCATATCAAAAATTTTATTCTTGATATCAACAACTGTATTTTCACTAGTGAAATGTCACCATAGGCTGCCATTGAAAACCAATTATTGATATCAATAATTGATTTCTTACTAGTTGAAATTCCAATTTCACATATCAGAAATACAGTTATTACTTGTAAAAACCTTTATTTTTGATATCAAGATTTCAATTGTTACTAGTTGAAATATCTATTCTTGATATCCACATTTGAATTGCTACTAGTACCAATGTTCATTTTTGATATCAATAATTACATTTTTTCTAGTGACAATGTTAATTTCTGATATCATGAATGTGATTGTTACTAGTAAATAGAAATAATATTGATCAGAAATACATTTTCAGATATCAAAAATGATCATTTTTACCTGTACCAATTGAATTGTTGATATCAAGAATAGACATTTCAACTAGTGATAATTTAATTATTGATATCAGGAATTCACATTTTTACCAGTAACAATGTAATTATTGATATCAAAAATGATATTTCTACTAGAAAAAAATCGATTTTTGATATCAACAATTAATTTTGAATGGCAGCCATATATCAACAATTAAAATGTTGATATCAAAAAATGGCATTGTTGATATCAAGAATTCATATCCTGGAAATGAATAAAAGCTAAAACGGCTTGCCATATAAGACCCTTATTCATCATCTGGTGTCGTTTAAAGCCCTTTGAAGCTGCACTGAAACTCTCATTTGGACCTTGAACCGTTTGGACCCCATTGAAGTCCATTATATGGAGAAAATCCTGGAATGTTTTCATCAAAAACCTTAATTTCTTTACGACTGAAAAAAGAAAGACATGGACATCTTGGATGACATGGGGTGAGTAAATTATCATAAAGTGAACTACTCCTTTAAGTCACTTCTGAGAACCGGAAGCTTGCCGCTTTAACACACTACTAACTAACTCAACCAGGCCCCGCCCCTTTATTCTGCGCATTAATTATTTAAATGAGGAATATTGTGACATGTTCGTGACAAACTCAAGACTACAATAGAGGCGTTTCAGGGAGATTTTTCATGCTCAAACATCAACATTACACACTAAAGAAAGATGAACATGAACGAAAGCATAATCGGTCCTCTTTAATGTTTCATAGACTTTCATAGACACGCAATCCTCTCCTGTATTTCAGAGGGAATTTCAGAGGAGTCTCTCCGTACTCGCTGGGCTCTCCGTGTGAATCCTGCCCGGATAACTGCCAGGACGACCTGTGCAGTGAGTACACACCTACATTTGGGTTTTTGCTTGAATGATGACTTTCTATAGGTCGAGATTGCATTGCTGAATGCTTTTACTTTCAATTCTCTCTTCTGCTTCTTCCAGCGAACCCGTGTCCGTACATCAACACGTACATCAACTGTGACGTCATGAAGGAACAGGCCTCGTGTGAAAACCCCTCCGTGAGCGAGGGCTGTCCGGCTAGTTGTTTCTGCGAAGACAAAATCATCCCTATCGCCAGGAAATGACAATCTCTATGGCTATGTTATATGAACTACGGCCATATTTTCGATAGTTAGCGTCTCTTTCCTATAATGTGAAACATAAATCTTCTAACTTCTTTCAATTTCTATTCTGCCTATGTGGAATACCTCAAATATGATGATAATTAAAAATCAAGGGTACTGTACTTTCATAATATGCTGAAATAGGCCAGTCTGCATTGTTTTGCATTATTACCTCAACCTTTTTTTCAGTAAAGCTTATACAATCACAATACAGTAACGCCATTTGTGTTTTATAAGCCTTGTAAACTCAGATCCTGAAAATAGCACAATTTAAGACTGAAAACAGGATACGTGACCGCTGTCAGTCAAACTGTTCGCTCACTGTATGTACAGTGATGTGTGTGTGTAATGTTTTCTGCAACACTGCACCATTTTATATACTCACATAAAGTCAAATCATGACAGCAGTGGTGCTATACATAATATTATGCACATTTTTATGACTATTGAGAGACTCGGTAAGGGAATAGTTTAATCTACCCCAAATATTGAGCTTAGATTGTATCATTCGTTTTGCTGTATAATTATTATTAGAGTATTAATAATAATAAATGCACAATGCAAATTTTAATATGCATTAATTGATGCCAACAAATGCATTTAACATCTAATATTGAGCTTAGTTTTTATTAATAATTTTGCTGTATATTTATTATTAGAGTATTAATAATAATAAATGCACAATGCAAATTGTAATATGCATGAATTGATGCCAACAAATATGCATTTAACATTTTAATCTACCCCAAATATTGAGCTTAGTTTTTATTAATAGTTTTGCTGTATAATTATTAATAGAGTATTAATAATAAGAAATGCACAATGCAAATTTTAATATGCATGAATTGATGCCAACAAATGTGCATTTAACATCTCTATATAATACAGTCCATATGGTCTTAAAATGTAAAATACTGATTTGCTTCATTATAAAAAAGGCATGCAGGAAAATATTCCACATCATAATAATTAGCTTCCCACAGTGCAAAAGTACATCATGTTTCCTGGATATTGTGTAATACTGTGAGTGTCCAGAAGGGGACTCTGCTTCATGCAACAACACATATTTCATACTTCCTGTTATTATTATGATGACACTCATGTGTTCCTTTCTCTGATGACACTAGTGATCGCTCGAGACTATTATTGCACCTTTCATGTTGCTACTACTGTACACATGCATGAAAACACAAGAAGTCTGGGTGGTTTAATAACAAACAGGCTTTGGACTAAATGAGAAAACTCATCAGCTAATGTATGGCAAGCCGTTTTAGCTTTTATTAATTTCCAGGATATGAATTCTTGATATCAACAATTATATTTTCACTAGTGAAATGTCACCATAGACTGCCACACAAAACCAATTGTTGAAATCAAGAATAGACATTTCAACTAGTGACAATTTAAGGAATTCCCATTTTTACTAGTAACAATGTAATTATTGATATTAAAAATCATTTTTTCTTGATATCAACTATTTATTTTGCATGGCAGCCTATGGTGAAATTTCACTATTACAGATATCAGCAATTAAATTGTTGATATCAAGAATTTATTTCCTGCAAATGAATAAAGGCTAAAATGGCTTGCCATAGCTAATGTGTGTCTCGAGTCCACCCATTTGCACACAGAGTTTTCTGATAATACATTTCTGCAACACTTCAAACTACGTTGCTTCAAGACTTATTATGACCATAACTATATTGTTTTTGGTAATAAGTGTGTTTCTATCATAATTGGGTTTTTATGCAAAAAAGCACTTTTGTTTACCAATCTCTAGGTTTTTCTCTCAATCTCTACCAAATTTGGCATACGTGTCTGGAGAGTCACGTTAACCATCAGAAAATCCACCTGAGGCCCATGAATATGTGTGGCCTGCTGTATTAAACAGCCTTTTGAAATCCTTTATGAATTGTATGAATACTTTATATCCACTTGATGGCGACAGATTAATGGAAAATGGAAACTTCTCAGATTATGCAACCTTTCGTACAATTAATTTTGTGTGTTATACAGTCAAAATTGAGTATTGTGGGAACAAATGCATATTTAGCACTGATCAGCTTTTAAATACACCACAAAGCTATTTAAAATCAAAGTGTGCAATTCCTGCATATTGTAAAAATAATAAATAATGCACTTTTTTATGCATGAATTGATGCTAACAAATATGCATTTAAATGTCTAAAATAGATGTAGACAACAAAAGGAAAAGTGCATAATTTTGATACTCATATTATGAAGCAACAGCAAGTTGTTTTAACATGCACGCTTTTTCATTTTAAAAATAAAAATGAGCCCATGATTTACTCACCCTAAAGCCACCCTAGCTGTACATGACATTCTTCTTTCAGACGAATACAGTCAGAGTTATATTAAAAAATATCCTGCTCTTCCAAGCTTTATAATGGGAGTAAATGGCAGGTTAAAATTTGAAGCCTAAAAAAGTGCATCCATCCATTATAAAAACACTCCACACGGCTCCAAGGGTTTATAAAGGCCTTCTGAAGTGAAGCCATGGGGTTTTGTGAGAAAAAATACCCATATTTACAACTAATAAGAGGAACCTGTGTAATGTAGCTATATAGGAGTATTATTTGAGAGCAACAAACCCAAGCTCCTCTTTTATTATATAGAAATCCTCAGATATTTCTCTTCAAAATTTCTAATCGTGACCATAGATCGCGACCTGTGTTTGTTTTGCTCTTTTCTTCTGCTTTGTTGTGTTGGGTCAGAGGTCACTCTCCCGCCGTAAATCGATGTCTATGACCGTCTGTCAGAAGCTAGTAATGATAGTTTATAACGTTTTAAAAATGGGTATTTTCCCTACACAAATGCATGACTGATGACTACAAAAGGCCTTTATGGAGTTTACTTTTATAATGGATGGATGCACTTGTATGGACAATTCACTGCCATCATAAAGCTTGGAAGAGTCAGGATATGTTTTAATATAACTCACTGTCTGAATAGAAGAATGTCATATACACCTAGATCAGATGGCTTCAGGATGAGTAAATCATGGGCTAATTTTATTTTTTTGGGTGAACTATCCCTTTAATTTGCATCTCTAGCATCTGTGTGTTGGTACTGCTACTAAGCAACTAAAATTTTAAAACATTTTCATCTGATGTAAATACGTATCCGTATCTACAGACCGGATTATATTACATAATATGTATATATGAACTTTTGACTCAAACTTCCTGAGTTAAAGCGGAAAGGGGAAACATTTCCCCGTGTGACAACTTGCCCCAGTCTCCTGCATCATGTGTCCTGACATGTACTGTACTGTGTGCATTCTTCAGTATCTGGTGCTGGATCTAGCGAGCGCGGTGTGTGTCGAAGCTGCAGTGTTTGTGTGTTACCGATGTGAAGTGAGTTCAGCAGATGGCAGTATCTGTCAGACCTCAACAATGACACTCGCAACATTGTAACATTGAAACATTCGAACGCTGTTAGTCAGTCCGCGCGGTTACAATGTATCGAAGCCGACAGATGAAACAGAAACACGGACGAGGACTCAACCTGCGATGGCTCTGGCTTTCTCTCTAACGTCTCTTGAGGAGCTTCACTCGCTCGATACTCGAACCGACGGCTAATACTGTACGGTTGTGTGTGTTACACGGGGCTCATGGCGGAGTTTGTCGCTGAGAACTGCGGGATCTCACCGCCGAGTGGTGGCGGGAAACCAACCCAGCCTTGCGATGAGGAGCACGGCAGAGCTCCGAGCGAGGTGTCGGTCTCCAACGGGGACTGTGGACCGTGTGCACCCGAGAACCAGGCGCTCGACACGGCCAACGGCAAAACTGGAATACCACGGAAGACCAGTATTATCAAGGTAAACGACCAATGCATCTGCGTTTTACCCATTTACAGGCTCGTTTGGTGTCAAACCTCGCCCTGATACACACACACACACACGCATCATCCACAGGTTTGGGGGTTCATGGATGCACAGAAATCACTGTGAACATGTCATTGTTGTTTCCAGACACACGATCATGTGTTCTTTTGAAGCGTTTTGTGATTGATTTCATGATGGACATCCGTCACGTGCGCTCCTTTTCATATATTCCTAGCATACGTGTTTTAAATGATCCAATACTGGCTTAATCTTTGGTTCATATGTTAACTATTCACTTCTGATTAGTACGTAATCTAGTTTTAGTTGTAGGCTAACTGGACATTATTTCTCAGTGAACGTTATGGTATCTAGCGGATTAGCCTATGAGATATTACTATTATGCCATCTTTATTTTTTTATCTCACTCCTAGCTGAAATGTCGATATTAGTAAAAGTAGAATATGCACCAAATGCAATCAGAATATATGCTTCAGAACCTCACATCCTCACAGAATTCAATGGCAAACATTAGCTTAGGATTACTGTAGTATTAGTGACAACACAACTAGTAACTAGATGCTGGAAATGAATGTCAAAATCTTCACCAATGTTTAATGCCAGACTTGTTGAGTTCAGGTAGTGATGGTAATATTAAACTCAAGGTCAACATGAGCCTTTTTGCTTTTTTAACACACATTTAGTGTGTTGATTAATACCATTTAGGGCTTCAAGTCTACATTAATGATGTTTTTTTGCAGTTGCACTTCTTCTTCAAGGCCACTACTGCTTTACATGTTTAAAGCGAGAGGCAAAATGACTGCGGTGCCTTCGAAGGCTGGGATGAATTAATTTCAGGGAATCTTCCAGTGAGTTTGTAGAACGTTATTGGGAAATTTAGAGCGTTTTACTGTAGAAAGCCGTGACAGGAAACACTCTACTTCCCCATGCTGACTGACTGGTGTGAGCCATAAAGCCATTCTAGATCCATCTAAATATAAAGATTTGAGAGATGCACAGATGACATTTTTATAAAACAGCCTCTTATTTTATTCTGATTAAGTTTTGGTGCCAATTCGTGCCATCTGAGGTCAAAGTTTGCCGCTGAAGGCAAGAATGTGACTAATGTCGAACAGCTTGTTTAGGGGAGAGTTCAGCCGTGGAAGAGGAAATGCTTTCTCTGCTAAATTTGTTTCACTTTGCATTGCTTTTAGTTCCTGTAGCAACTACAGTGTTTCCTGTGGAAATATTTCTCATTTGTTTCTCGGCTCCATGTGGTTAGAGCGATCACACGCTCTCAGGTGAATCACAGACGTGGTGAGACTATTGTTCGTGCAACTGGAGACCTATTTTGGGTGGAACAAGTAGTTGCTTAACAATGACCGTCCTAAAACATCAGATTGCATCTTTTTTCTCTCTGATAAAAGTTGATTTAAATCTCCAGGTTCGCTGTGCTTCTTTGTAGAGATGCACAATTATATATAACGGTAAAACAATTTTTTTTTCAAATACTTCAAGTACAGTTGCAAAATGATAAATGACTATACTAATATAACTATTTAACCCAAATATAAGCTGAAAGGATTTGTTGCTTGAGGTTTATTTACTTTAATAAACCTCAAGCAACAAATCCTTTCAGCTTATATTTGGGTTGGAAACCTCAGGGAACTTTTAAAGCTTATTAACAACAGTCAACACACACAATTTTGATGAATTGAGTAGAACTACATTTATTATTACAGCAATGTATTTTGAACTTCTGATTTTACAATAAAAAACATTCTCATTTTTATCCAACTATTTTGTTAAAAAGATGCATTAACGATTCTCTTGACTCATTTTGAGTAAGGCGAATAAAATGCGGTTTAGTGAGTCGTTTGAGTCGATTCAGTGAGTTGTTTGACTGATTCAGGCCATGATTCGTACCTGTGTTTGATTTAGAGACTGATAATAACCTCTGGTTCAGTTATAAAGAGATGCAGAGTCACTTCTGTGCATGAATCCCTGCAGCAAACTCTTGCAGTGTTGCAGTTTTGGGTTGAAGACCATCTGTGTTCGCCTAAAGATATTCAGCTGAGTGTAGATGTTTCTAACACACAGTTTATATACAGCAGGGCTGTTTTAAAATCAGGCAAAGTCCTCACAGTATATATATGTGCAACTTCATGTGCCTTGTCACATTGTCCTGCAATAAACATTTCTATTTTTGTTACCAACTACAATTCTATTTTGTATTTCTACACTATGTAATTAATGTTATATTTATTAAAACTGTTAAAACTAAAATTTATTAAAAGTATGAATCTCATCAAGTTAGTGTTTTTACATGTATGCCAAAATAATAACTTAAGGCTGTAATAATTTAAACAACATATTTTATTTGTGAACTATTTGTTCAAATTTTTTTTTTGTGTTAACATAATATATGTGTGTGCACTGTGTATAATTATTTTGTATAAATATAAATACACACGCATGTATATTTAATAAAAAAATTATTAATATATAATATATAATATTTAATATATAAATATTTAATTATATTTATATAAAATATAAATTATATATAAATCTATATACAGTATATATATGAAAATATTTCTTAAATATATACAAACATGAATTAATATATATATATATATATATATATATATATATATATATATATATGTATGTATATATATATATATATATATATATATATATATATATATATATATATATATATATATATATATAGGGCTGTCAAACGATCAATCGGGATTCATGATATGATTAATCACTGTATATATATATATATATATATATATATATATATATATATATATATTGGGGTTGTACAAAAATTATTTACGATTAATCGCATCCAAAATTAAAGTTTGTGTTTACATTCATTAAAGTTTGTTGTTTGTGTAATATGCTTTTGTGCTGTGTATTGTATACACAAATACATATGCATGCATGTATATACTTAAGAATGATTTGTACGTAAATACTGCATATATATATATATATATATATATATATATATATATATATATATATATATATATATATATATATATATATATATATATATATATATATATATATTATATGAAAAGCACATTTTCCTAAATGTATACATGCATGTGTGTGTATTTATATATACAAAATAATTATAAACAGCACACACATATTTTGGATGCGATTAATCGCGATTAATAGTTTGACAGCCCTAAAATATATATATGTATAATATATACAGTGCCAATCTCCATGCATGCTTCGAACTCACAGACCGGTGACACATCAATACAAACATCACCAACAAGTGTGAGATCACTCAAATATTTCTTATTCAGATCCACATACAAAGAACAGTCATAAAAGACATGCTTCTCATCTTCAATCACAGAGAGATTCAAAGATAGATCACTATAATTACAGATCCTCTCTGTTATTCATATATTCCTCCATCTACCTGTTTCTATGGCTAAACAACAGCATCTGAACTAGAACAGGGGTGGTGATGAGATCCGGGTCGAATCACTGTGAGACACCAATGTGTCCCTGAGACACTTAACCCCTAGTTGCTCCAGAGGCGTGTGACCTCTGACATATAGAGCAATCGTAAGTCGCTTTGGATAAATGTTTCAGCTAAATGAATAAATGTAAAGGTTAGAACAGAGATCGCACCAGCTCTATGTAGATGCAATATAGCTCTCCTGTACCACTATGGACTTGCATTGGGAATATACATTCATCTTCTTATTTTCTGATGTTTTCCATGCATTATGTGCTTTTATCTCTCAATCGGTGATTCAGAATAGATGTGTTTGTTATTTGTGAACTGTCTGTTCTTTTATTAGTCACATTATTTTCATCAGTCAAGCTCAGTAAACACTGTCACAGACGGAGAGATGTACCTTTATTTCATCAAGCACATTGTCACTCACTAAAACCCCCAGTCATCGTGTTTTCAGGACATTTTATGTTTGATTTTGACGTGACATAAAGCAGTGATATCTAAGTTTAATAAGTGTTCCCATCAACGGCATCATTGCCTCCTCTCACGTGACTTCCCCATTCATTCTCAATTACCCCCCACTAGGGATGCAAAGGGGCTGAATATTTCCGGTAAATTTCCAGAAACTTCCCAAAAATCCTCGAAAGATTCCGAAAGTCCTGGAAAGTTTCTGGAAACTTTGCAACCCTACCCCCCACTAAACCCAGTAAAGTCCCCTGGTGGTGAAAATCCAGCTTTTAATGTTGTTTATATGTGGTGTTTTTATATAAATATATTGTATTATGTGTATATATAAATATATTATAATATGTTTTATGTTTTTATATAAATTATATATTTTTTTCTTAAATATATACAAGCATGTATATGTGTGTGTGTGTGTGTGTGTGTGTGTGTATATATATATATATATATATATATTAGGGTTAAAAAAAAGTTAATTGCGATTAATCGCATCCAAAATAATATATAAATAAAATATATAATCTATATTATATAAATATTTTATATATGAATAACACATTTTCTTAAATATATACATGCATGTGTGTGTATTTATATATACAAAATAATTCTATACAGCACACACAAATATATTATGTAAACACAGACATTTATTATGTTTAGACATTTATATGTATATATATATATATATATATATATATATATATATATATACATATATACACATGATATATATATATATACATATATACACATGATATATATATATATATATATATATATATATATATATATATATATATATATATATATATATAAAAATAAGTATACACAGTGCACCCACATATATTATGTAACACAAACTTTTATTTTGGATGCGATTAATCATTTGACAGCCCTAATATTAACTAAGATTAAGAAATACTATAGAAGTGTTGCTCATTCTTAGTTCATGTTAACTAATGAACTTTATTGTAAAGTGTTACTGAAAATCCTTATCAACAGCCATGATTGTAAATATCCAAAGCAAAGCTACTGATTAATGCATGCGTCATCATCATCGACACCGGATGATTCATGTGACTCAGTCTAGAGTTGTGTTTAAACTCACGAGATCTGTCATGTGTGATGATAGGGATGGTTAGAAAGCAGACTGGAAATGACAGAGAGAAAAGTGGGATGGCCGGATTCAAAAGCCGGATTCAATCCCGCGTCGCCCACATAAGCACCACTGATAACATTGCCTCTCCATCCTCCGTAAATCATTGAAGTCAGAACGAACGGCTAATATATATCACATTTTGATAGGGTCTTTCATTTTATACAGTCATCAAAGTATGTAAATACACCACTGTTTGAAAGCTGTGCTCCTATTGGTCAACGTAACAGATAAACCCGTCATAAAATGTTAAAATTTAACATTTTAGTCTTTCTGTCTGGACGATCGGTTGTCCACTGTTAGATAAAACGTATGCGTAAATCAAATTAATGTGCATTTTCAAAGTTCAAAATTTTACATGAGAAATATCAGCATGTTTATATAACATCATCACACACTCTTAGAAATAAAGGGTTCATTGGGGTTCTACTGTATATATGAAGCACAGGGTTCTTTACTCAACTCCAAAGAACCTTTAATGTTCTATAATGACAAGAAAGAACCCTTTTGGCACACAGGTTCTTTATAGGCTTTTATTCCTTCATATATTACATTATTCTGCAACATTTTGTTATTAAATTATTCTTTATTAAACTGTTGTAGTAACTTTAATCATGCTGATTTTTGGAGGAGAAAAACTGAAAAAAACTGATTAACTAGGCCTATATAAAATGATATAAATATATACATCTCCTATTCCCCATATGTTGAATTTTGGGATCACTCGCATGCATTCATAAATACATTTTAGGTCTTGATGTTTGATGTTATTTAATCTGGAAAGGACAAACCAAATTATAATGAACAAACCCAAAAGGTTCCAAATAGAACCCTTTTCCTGGTTACTAAGATCTGAATAGAACCTTTTATGGGTTCCAAATATAGAACCTTTTAAGATTCTATATAGAACCTTTTCTTCTAAGAGTGAATTCAATAAGTCTCTTGTGCTCATCAAAGCTGTATTTATTTGATCAGAAATAACGCAAAAAGTGTAATATTGTGAAATATTATTACAATTTAAAACTGTTTTCTATGCGAATATTAAAGTGTAATTTATTCCTGCACTGTAAAAAAATATTGTTGGTTTAACTTAATTAAGTAACCTGGTTGCCTTAATTTTAAGTTGATTTTGTTGATTTTGTTGATTTTAAGTTGAATTTCCAGTGAACTGGAAAAAGTGAGTTAATACAATAGAGATTGATTTAATCATCAGAAACTCAAAATAATAAGTTATCTGAGCTAAATAAATTATTTAAGTTGATTTGACAAAAGAAAAAATGTTGTGATAACAAAATCTTGAAAATATTTTTTTTTACAGTGTGTGATTTTCAGCATCATTACTCCAGTCTTCAGTGTCACATGATCCTTCAGAAATCACTCTAACATGATGATTAGATGCGCAATAAACATTTATAGGGCCCTATAAAATCCATTTTATTTTTTCCCAAATTCCATTTTATTTTTTCCCAAATTCCGTTTTAATATTTTCAAATTCCGCTTTTTCCTTTAAAATTTTTGGGAATTCATTTTTTTTACCCTTTACTGTTACTTTAGTTGTAAAAAGAGTGTGCTTTTTATTCCGTGATCACAGAAATTATAGGGCCCTACATTTATGATTATTATTATGAGTGTTGAAAACAGTTGCTTCATATTTATGTGGAAACTTTAATGCATTTTCTTTTACCAGGAATCTTTCATGAATAGAAAGTTCAATTGAATTTGAGACTTTTGTGACATAATAAGTTCTCAAGAAAATATTTTATTAGATTGAAATAAACTATGACCTAAGCCTCTGTAGGCTTTCATGTGTTTGAAAAAAAATGTTCACACGTCCTTTTAGTCTTGCATTGAACTTCTCTTCAGTAAATCTCAGTCTCGATCTCAGTCCTGCTGTTTGACATCGTCCTTATCTCACAAGTGAATGTGTTTCCACGCTAGATCTTACTGGACTATTGAAATGCTGCATATTCATTAAAGCTCAGATGATAATTTTAAGTTCTGCAAGTGTACATGCATTAACTGTGACGTCTCCAACAAAACCCATCATGTCGATTTGTTAGTAATTGTAGTTCACACAAATGCCGCAGAGACTGCTATTATGGTAATTTTCTCTCTGTAGAAATTGCAATTTTACTTCTTAAGATGCATGTAGCTTTCAAGAACAAATTAGGTTGAATTAGACGCTTTTAAAAGCATGAGAGAAACTCAATTTTCTTCCAGATTCATTTGAGGAAAGAATAAAAATGAAGTGCATGGCGTTTGTGTGTCACAGGTTTACAGATCGAGTTCTGCTGATGTCCTAATCCGCGTTTGGTATAAGGTGTGTGTGTGTGTGTGTGTGTGTTTGCTTCATTGCTGTCAGAGGATGTGGTTTCATCATTAACGGACTTGCTCACTTGGCTCTGTGAAAGGAGGTCTCTCAGGGGCGTCAGCTGCATTAAGACCAAATTTAGACGCTCTAACAGCATTGAACTGCATGGATTAAGTGCAAGGTTATGAGGAAACGAGCGCACATCTCTTGTTTGAAATTAAAACAGTGACCTGACAGTAATTCGAGGGCAACCCTGTCACTGTAATGAGTCGCTATATTCGTGCACTTCAGGAGTAAACACGTGAAACGGCTCTGACTGAAAGCTGTTGTGAGGCGTGTTTGTTTTTACACATCATCTCGTTCTTTGTTTCATAGGTCCATTATTCTCTTTTATTTGACTAAAACAGCACTTTTAACGGCTGTTATTGCTGACGCGTGACTGTGACAAAGACGATTCAGGCCAGTCTGTGCCCTTAAAATACTGTCTGTCAGCCTTTCCTCCATCGACTTATGAAGAACTTATGATGACAATATTAAACACACACAAGCTTTTTGGAAGTAAAAAATCCAATGATAACAAAACTGCACAAACAAGTTTTAAATGCCATAAAAACTGGATATTATATTAAAAGCAGTCGCATTTAATGTGAACACAATAAGGTTATATACACTCTCAGAAAAAAAAAGCGGTCACTGGGGCTGTACCTTTTTAAAAGGTAAACTTTTGTCCATTTCAGGTGCTAATATGGACATTTTAGGGGCTAAATATGTACATTTTAGGTGCTAATATGTCCATTTTAGGTCCTAATATGTACATTTTAGTTGTTAATATGTACATTTTAGGTGCTAATATGGACATTGTCAGGTGCTAATA
>JAQIUQ010004468.1:52500-102152 GCA_030378365.1 Hybognathus amarus
TTTGTCAGTGATTATTTCTTTTGGGAGGCAAAAACAATATTTATCTGCACTTTGATCTTTGCAGACCTTCAACATTCACAAAACCACTTTATTACACATGGCTGGAAAGAGAATATCCCCCCAAAAATGCATAATGGGCCACTTTAAAACACCGGCGGCTCACTAAACACTTTTATTTTTATAGTTTATGCATAAACCCTGCCCTGACATGTTGTGAGCCAGGTACGAAGCTGTCTCCGGGGCTCTACCTTTTCTAAAGGCACACTTTTGTACCTTAAATGAACATATTAGCACCTAAAAGGGACAAAAGTGCCCCAGTGATAGCTTTCGTTCCCTATTTTCTGAGTTAAAGCCGTTACTAAAAAGTGAAGTTGGTTCTGAGAAAAGCTTCGCTCGCTCATTCTGCTTTTGTAATTTCTGTATTCTGTTATCTAATGCATTTTTTAATTGTGGCTTAGGTGTCCAAAATACTTTTCGGTGTCAGTGTATTTCATGCTCACACTGCTGGATAGGCTTTTAAAGCGTATTACCCGGATGTTGTCATGTTATTGTGATTAATGTGTTGAGTTTATTACGATCCAGCAGATGTCAGCCCCTTTTCCTCAGTAAAGCACTACAAAATGTGCTGCAGTGTAATCACAAAAACTGACATATTGAAGAGTAGCGGATAAATAGCGGCTCCCCGGTGGATATCTCCTGAGGGACACGCCGTTCAGGACGGTGCAGTTAGCCAGAAAAAACGGCTTTCAATCCATTAGGGACTTCTGATCAGGTGGAGGCACAGAACAGTCCCTTATCAGACAAACACAGAGGAAATTTTCAGGCAAAAATACACTGGAAATCTCTCTGTTGGATTCTCTTAATGATTCTGTCTCCTCGTTCTCTTTAATCCCTCAATAAACGTGTGTGTGCGCTTTTATCTCTTGGAAACTTTCAGGTGTGTGTGAACTAGGGCTGTCAAACGATTAATCGCATCCAAAATAAAAGTTTGTGTTTACATAATGTATGTGGGTGCACTGTGTTTAATTATTTTATATAAACACACACACATGCTTGTATATATTAAAGAAATATTTTATTTTATATTTAAATTATATATAGAAATAATATATATATATATATATATATATATATATATATATATTTAAATTATATATAGATTTAGAGATTTAGATATATTTTATATTATATATAAATATAAATATTTTATTTATAAATAATATTTTTTTCTTAAATATACATGCATGTGTGTGTGTGTGTGTGTATATATATATATATATATATATATATATATATATATTTTGATATATTTTATATTATATATAAATATTTTATTTATAAATAATTTTTTTTTCTTAAATATACATGCATGTGTGTGTATTTGATATTATATATAAATATAAAATATTTTATTTATAAATAAAAAATTTTTTCTTAAATATACATGCATGTGTGTGTATATATATATATATATATATATATATATATATATATATATATATATATATATATATATATATATATATATATATATATATATATATATATGCAAATAAATTATACACAGTGCATTATACACAGTTTGTGTTTATTATGTAAACACAAACTTTTATTTTGGATGCAATTAATCGTTTGACAGCCGTAGTGTGAACAACAGGCATCTGCTTGTAGATCATGATTTGAAACAATTGTTTCACATTTTATTTTGTTTTCGCTAAAGTAAGTGAACTGTTCTTTGATGCTTTTTTTTTCAATCCATTGCATTAATATTTTCTTTTTATGTGGTTAATTAGAGAGTTTTAATTTTGAAGGCAAGACACTTCAAATGGATATTTAACTTCTAGAAATCCCTCTCCCCACTTTTTCTGAAACATGTTTGTTTACATATGCAAATTGTGCATTATCAAATAAATATGAAGCTATTTGCATACATTTGCAGAACAGAAATCTGAACAGTGGTTAAACATGGTTTCAAAATGAAAATGGTTTTGTTGACATTAGAGTTAGAGGTTTTTTCAGAGGGGATTTTTGGATTTATCTTTCTCAGAAATCAGAAAATACTGTCAACAACAGACAGAAAAAATTGATAATCATCACCATATTTTTAGAAATAAAATGTTAAGGGCTTTAACGGTGTGGCCAAAGAACGGTAAAAATGTCATATGTCCGTATACATAATTATCACAATAAATGTCAAATTTTATTTTTTCAAGTTTAAAGGCAGATTTTTGCTCATAAGTGAAAGTTGCAGTATTGTGGTTTTATCATCAAACACATTTCACACGTTAATATTACATGTTTTGTTGCTTAGAAATGCACATGTGACAGAAGCTTGATTTTGATGCTGATGTAAATCAATAGTTCTTTTTGTTTAATTAAACAATAAATAAATGCAAGATTTGGTTTACTTAATACTGAATATAAGCATCCATATAATACTGTTTTATTTTATGATTAAAGATGTATGAATGCATGCAAACATAAGAATAAACATGATGAAACGACTGTTAGGGAACGTTAGACTAACGTTAGTATAACATTACAATAATGTTTTACAAACCAAAAATTCTATTCTATTTCTATCCTTTAAAAATAATATTTTGGAACCAAAATTTGTGCATAAACATTATATTGAACACGTTTAATGTTTCTAATGCACAGAAAAGGCAGTGCTTATCAGTTATTGTCACCAGTGTGATGTTTCTGCATTATTTGCATAGTGCATAACGTTACCGAACACTTATCAATATATTTTTTTATTGTTTTATCGCCCAGCCCTCAAATCAAATAATATTTGAACAAACTATTAAAAAATGTACACTCTTAGAAAAAAAGGTACAAAAGATGACACTGGGGCTGTACCTTTTTAAAAGGTACACTTTTGTACCTAAAGGGTGCATATACCTTAGTGGTACATATTAGCACCTAAAATGTACATATTAACACTTAAAATTTACTTAATAGCACCTAAAATGTACTTATTAGCAACTAACATGTACATATTAGCACCTGAAATGTACACATTAGCACCTAAAATGTACATATTAGCACCTGAAATGTATATATTAGCACATAAAATGTACATATTAGGACCTAAAATGGACAAAAGTTTACCTTTTGAAAAGGTACAGCCCCAGTGATGGCTTTCGTACCTTTTTTTCTGAGAGTGTAGACTATAATAAAATCTGGTGTTTGTAAAAGGGAGATTTCTGACTCATTTCTGGAGAAAAAAAAATCAATTTTGAGAGAACTTTATTGGAACTGAACTTTACAGATTCAAATTGTTTTGCAATGCAAATAGGGCAATCTTTAAAGTCCCCCTGTGGTGAAAATCCAGCTTTTAATGTTGTTTATATGTGTATGTGGTGTTTTTAATAAGCTTAAACCATGTGTAAGTTCATAAGTGGACAGCATTGCTGGGTATTTCCTCCTTAAAACTGCAGTGAAATCGCTGGTGTTTCTGACATCACAAACCACCTTGTAACCAATCAGATCAACGACGTGTAAGTGAGTGAAGGCGGGGCTCATTTGCATATTTATAGAACCGCATATACTAAAATTACGTCAAGTTACATTCAAGCTATTTTAAGGCATGAAGAAGGGAGAAAAAAGTTTAAATATGTAATTTTGGTGATTAAAAGATGAGTTTGATGGGATCCAATAATGGACTACAGGGAGACTTTATTAGAGTAATGTGATTTGATGATGAATGTCGGTATTCATGTGAACCGTAATCAAACTGTGTGCATTAAGACAATGAAACGGCTGACCTGATCCCAGCAGGCCTGAAAAAGGCGGTCATTACGTAACCGGCCATAAATAGACTTTTTAACGGAAATAATGAGCCGGCTGTGCAGACACTGAGGGGTTTTACAGCATTGTTTTTCTAGCACTGGGATGTGAGGGCGTCCCTTATACGCCGTAAGGAAATCCTCGGGAAGGAACGCCTGGCCTCAAAGACACGAGAAACCGGCCACACCTAAAGGTCAACGCACGTCTGACCTCTGCTCAGATCAGCCAGATTATATTTAGTCATGCGGTTCGGCTTTTCCTGGGAACGTTTGGCATTAGGATTCAGCTACGGCTACATTAGGTGCCAAAAAGCCACGGTTTTCCCTTCAAGATCTGAAACTAAACTTATTATATTAGTCCTGTTTGTTTCTGCTGGAAAGGGGAATTTTATTTCACAGGCCCGTCCAATCCAAATGTCATGTGACTAACCACTCTAGAGCCGCAATGACATCAGGACGTCACTGATTGGCTGATGAGGAACACACAAAGTCCCAAATCTTTCACCGTGACTATCCTGAACTGTGACGTCGAAAGAGCGCAGACATGAGAAATGTCATCCAAAAATATCTACTGTAATATAATATATCATTTATTGGGGAGTGTTTGTTTACTGGCCCTGATGAAAGTTCAAATGTTTGGGATCATTTAGAAGAAGCATTAACTTTATCAAATGTGACATTTATAGTGTTACAAATTAATCTATTTCATATAAATGCTTTATATTCATCAAAGAATCCTTGGAGAAAATGTTTACCACTAAAAATATGGAGCAGACAACTGTTTTCAACATTGATGATAATCATAAATGTTTCTTAAAGGAGTAGTTCACTTTAAAAAAACTTTTGCTGATAATTTTTGTCTTTCTTTCTTCAGTCGAAAAGAAATTAAGGGTTGAAAACATTCCAGGATTTTCTCCATATAATGGACTTCAATGGGGTCCAAATGGTTCAAGGTCTAAAAGACAGTTTCAGTGCAGCTTCAAAGGGCTTTAAAACGACACCAGACGATGAATAAGAGTCTTATCAAGGACCCTTCGAGTCATGACTCGAAAAAGATTTGTTCATTTTGATGAACGAGTTTGAACAGGAGAATCATGAACGTGCATCACAGAGCAAGGTGAGCATTCAAGCTTATAAAACGTAAACTTTTTTATTAAATGACCGATCGTTTCGCTAGTTAAGACCCTTATTCATCGTCTGGAATCGTTTAAAGCCCTTTGAACAGTTTGAAGCTGCACTGAAACTCTCATTTGGACCTTGAACCATTTGGACCCCATTGAAGTCCATTATATGGAGAAAATCCTGGAAATGTTTTCATCAAAAACCTTAATTTCTTTTCGACTGAAGAAAGAAGACATGGACATCTTGGATGACATGGGGTGAGTAAATTATCAGCAGAAGTTTTTTAAAAGTGAACTATTCCTTTAAGCATCACGTTAGAGTGATTTCTGAAGGATCATGTGACGCTGAAGACACTGAAGTAATGATTCTGAAAATTCAGCTTTGATCACAGAAATAAATTACACTTAACTAGATATACACATAGAAAAGAGTAATTTAAATTATAAAAATATTTTACACATTTTCTGCATTTTTTTTTATCAAAATAAATGCAGCCTTGGTGAGCAGAAGAGACTTTAAAACATTTTTCTGACTCCAAACCTTTTAACTTCATCAGGACAAAAACTCATTGAAATATCAGATGTGTATTAGGCTGCATCCTTTAATCATACATTTTTGTAATTAGCCAAAAAATAAACGTGCATCAGATGTTTTTAGTTCAGTCTGACGAGACCTGAGACGTCTCTCAGATGAGGATCTGTTTCTCACCAGCGATCTTGCTGAAGGCTCCTATCGGTTGTAGATGTGGTCCGTGGTGTTGTCATTTTTGACATGTTATTTTTATCACTGTCTGAAAAATTATTTTTTCTGCTCAGTCATTTCCTGAACGTGTCCGCATGAGCAGAGAAGGTTAAAGCGTTGAGATAAAGTTTCGACTAATTCTTGAAAAGTCTGCATGAGACTTGAAGAATGTGTGTTATGTAAGAGTTGACCGCTGTTTTTCCAGGCCTCCGGCCGCTGACACAATAATACCCCGTCAAGTCTAGCAGAACACACTGTTGTGCCGGATAATCAACCGCACGACACACACACACACACACACACACACACTTGATTGTTTTATTTGGAATGACCAATACTGATTAAAACAACACAGCATCCAAATATTCACCCGACAATACACACATCGACATTGTCACAACCACATGAATGTATAAATAAATAAACTATAAAGACTACATCGCCTCTCCTCCACACACACACACACACACACACACACACACACACACACACACACACACACACACACACTGCATACGATTGCTGACACAGAACAGTATTTGGCTGTTTGCTTAGAGATCTTTTACTTGCAGAATTTACTGACACATAATCTGTGCACATGTCCTAGACTACCAAAGATTAAAATAACCAGTTTTGTGCTGTAACCACACACTGCTGAAAGCATTTGTTAATGACTGATATTTTAATATTTTCTCAGAAAAACACAAATCCATGTAAGCGTCAAAACAACAGCTCACTTCCAGAATCAGAATATTTTTAGAGAGTTCATTGACGACTACGATGTGTGGAGTGTTCAGGGTATTCCCTGAGGACATTTCCTAGAGAGTTTGTTATTATTCAGATTAAAAAAACAACTAGTTTGAACAGTCTAATTTGTATGTATTGCACTTCTGTCCAGAAACTTGCACTGTTTAAAAAACACTTTTGCTGATAATTTACTCACCCCATGTCATCCAAGATGTCCATGTCTTTCTTTCTTTCAGTCAAAAAGAAATTAAGGTTTTTGATAAGAACATTCCAGGATTTTCTCCATATAATGGACTTCAATGAGGTCCAAACGGTTCAAGGTCCAAAAGACAGTTTCAGTGCAAACTGTTCAAAGGGCTTTAAACGATTCCAGACGATGAATAAGGGTCTTATCAAGCGAAACGAGCACTCATTTAAAAAAGAAACAAAACAAAGTTTAAGTTTTATAAGCACAAATGCTCGCCTTCTCTGTTTTGTGTGACTCCTGTTTGCACCGTTTATCAAAATGAACAAATCTTTTTCCGAGTCAATTCGTTCGTTTCGTTCTTTGAATGAACCAAATGACTCGGTAAAAAGTTCAGTTTCAGATTCGTTCATTTTGTCTGAGAATAAATTTTAAAGCCCTTTGAACAGTTTGCAGTTTTTACTGAAAGTGTCTTTTGGACCTTGAACCGTTTGAACCCCATTGAAGTCCATTATATGGAGAAAATCCTGGAATGTTCTCATCAAAAACCTTAATTTCTTTTCGACTGAAGAAGAAAGACATGGACATCTTGGATGACATGGGGGTGAGTAAATTATCAGCAAAAGTTTTTTTTTAACTGAACTACTCCTTTAACGTATATTAAAATACTTCACAATATTACTGTTTTTTTTAATCAAATAAATGAGCAGAAGAGACATCTTTCAAAAACTTAAATGTCACAGACCCCAAAATGTAAATACAATAGTGTGTGTGTATGTATGTGTGTATGGGTATATATATATATATATATAATAATTTATTTAACATTTGGTTTTAAAATTGTGGTTTTAACACAATTTAACAGACATAAATATGCAATGATGTTATAAATATAAAGTTGGTATAAAATGATTACAATAGTTTAAAGCATGTTGTTTGGAAAAGGGTTTTAGAAAGCTAATTTTCACACTAATGTTTAAATGATCACACGGCAGAACCAGAAATAGATTAACCTCCAGAGCTCAGGACGACACACTTCTCTGACCCAGCTAGAACACATCCAGTGGACGACGCATCGACTTCTGGCTCGGCCATCACTGTCCTCGAGGGCCGCACTCACATCGAGTAGCAGATTTGGGCCTGACCTCTCCTGGGACAGGGGTTACTACGGGACAAAGGGAATGCCTGTGTTTGCTGACGGGTCAAACCCCACTGTCGTTCACAGAGACAAATGGAGTTAGTGTGCTGGAAATGACTAAAAGAAAGCTTTTATACTGGAAAGTGTTGCCAGTAATGGAAACCGATCATAGCGACAACTTTCAAAAATGTCTTATTTATTGTTTTTTTCATGTTGGAATAGATACAGCTCAAAGGTCTGTGATTAAAATGAATGAATGTGTTATATAAGCCTGATATTATACACTTATACACACTTAAAGATTTCTTCAATTGCTCCAAAGCTTTGTCCTCTCTGCCAGACTCTGAATCCCTCAGTGTTTTTAAATTGTCCCTTAAAAATGTATTTGTTCAGGGTAGCTTATGACTTTGTTATTGTCATATTGCTATTATTTTTTTTTCTTTTATTGGACTTTTATGTGTTTTTATATGGTATTTTGTTTTCATTATTTTTATATTTTATAAACGCATTGTTTGTATCTTGTTTCTGTTGTTGTGAAGCTCTCTGAGATGCTATTTTTACAGTGATATAGAAAATAAAGTCATGATCAGTCAAAAGATTAAAGCTTCATTTTTCTTCATTGATCATCTCTTTCACCTGGATATAAGATTATGGAAGTCATTTAAATAACCATGTCATGGATGAATGTCTGTGGATAATCCAGCAGTAATCCGAGATTTCAGTTCTTTACATAACATACCTTTTTCATCTCAGATGTGCAGCTTTTGTTTTACAGAATTCACAAACTGATGATTATTGTGGAAACCGGTGAATAATCAAAACACTTTTTATGGTACGTTCACACCGGACCGCGTAGAGCGCCGTCAGGCGCGAATGATTTCAATGTAGTCAATGCAAAGAACGCGTACGCGCGTGAAAATTCCTGCGGCGTGCAGCGTCAGCGCGTGCGGAAGACGCGAATACGCCTTCTAGCGGTCAAGCTCGCGCGAATTGGCAGCGTCTGGCGTGCGTTAAGGCGTGAATGACTTATGTTATGACTTATCTTATGTAATGACTCAGTTAGTGCCATTTGTGCATTCACGCGTTTAACGCCGAATTCGTCGTTGCCCCTCAAGTCTGAAAAATCTGAACTTCGGCGTGAACTCGCGTCGCGTTAACCAATCAGGAGCCTAGCTGCTTGCTCACGTGGTGAAGTGTCTGGATGCTTCAATAAATTATTTTGTATATGACTAAATGCATGGTGGGATTATGCACAACAAAGCAAATATTTTATCACTTAAAACATTACTTCTATATATCGAGACATGTTCATTTTGTATTGAATGTTATTCATTCCATATGTAGATTATATGAAATATTATTATGATGTAACAACCAACATAATATGTGCATAAGTTCGTGTCTGGACATGAGAAGAGAAAAAATCACAGGACAGGTTAATAACTTTTGGAAGCTGGCTCTATTTATCATCAAAACAAAGATAAATGACAGCTAGATTAGGTGGCATGAGGGCGAGGTGGTGACCTCGCTCTGATGCGGGACAACAGGTCATCAAACTGGGCGCGGGACAGGTGGAAGTACCGCTGACAGCGGCTGTCATCCAGGCGCATCTCCTGGAGCGAGCAAACGGGCCGTCAACGGGTTTCGGGTTTGACGCGCGAGATGGTGTGAATTTTCACTTCAAACTTTTTATTTTACCCGCGTCCAGTTTCGCTCTTGACGCGCGAATGAACACAAAGTGGTCAAGCTTCAAACTAGGCGCGGTAGACTTGAATTTGACGTGCGATTCCGCGTCCGGTGTGAACGTAGCAATTTGCCACTTTTACACTCAAAATACTTAAATGTAATTATCTGTTTTATACATTACGTTGTTTTTAGAAATTATAGGCTACACTGTAAAAAATAATACACTAAAAACTAAATAAAATTGTGGCAACAGGTTACCGAAGCAAAATTATTAATTCAATTTAACAAATAAGAATTTAATTAGAATTAATCAACCATTAATCAACCATTTAATGGAGTAACTGCAAATGGCACATACACGCACGCACACACACACACACACACACACACACACACACACACACACACACACACACACACACACACACACACACACACACACACACACACACACACACACACACACACACACACACACACACACAAAAACACTCTATTTTTTATTACCAACATTGAAGACAACATTGAAAACTTGAACATCTAAATCTGTTAATTCTCAAAAAGAGCTGTAGACAAATGACAGAAATAAAGAAGTCCGTCTGGTTTGTAACAAGAGAGATTTAATGTCTTTTCAGTTGATGTTATCTAAGGCTGGCTGGAAGTCTTTCCTTGAGTTGTTCTTGTTATCATCAGATCTGAAAGGAGTTGGAAGTAAAAAAAAACATAATTTTAAACAGCCGTATTTCTTTGTTTATTGAATTTGCAAAAAAGTAGGGAAGCACCGATCATGATTTTGATTGAAGATTTTTTCAAGGAAATGTGCCGATTCTGCTCATGTTCCTTAGGCCACACACACCCCAGTGAAGACTTCTCTCTCTTTGTGAAACGGATGCAATTATTTTCTTAATTAAGCCTGGTGTAGCTCAATATTGTCCTGCCTCCTGGCTCAGGGTGGTATGAAAGAAAAAGGACATGGTGATGTTCTTTAACACAGTGATATATTATCACAACAACAGTGAAAATACAGTTTGTATTATTTTATGTTAATTTACATACTTAAAAATGCAACTTTAGTTGCATTTTAAAACCAACATGCAATCAATTAATGACCCTATTTACTATATTGCACATTATATTGGCCCAAAATTGATATTCATATTAGATTTTTTTCTGAAGGATCATGTGACACTGAAGACTGGAGTAATGATGTTGAAAATTCAGCTTTGATCACAGGAATAAATTTACAAATATTCACGCAGAAAACCGCTCTTTTAAACTGTAATAATATTTCACTGTTTTTACTGTATTTTTGACCAAATAATTGCATCCTTGGTTACCAGGAGACATTTTTTAAAACATTAAAACATCTTTACGATCCCAAACCTTTGAACTGGCAGGTATCCTGAAAGTGAAATAAATCATGGATAATCAAACAAAATGTGTCCATTTAAGCATGTTTTCTAAAAGTGTCTATCATATTTTAAATGTGAAACTTGGAAAATTTCAATATTGTTAATTTATTTCAGAAATTCAACTTAAAACGTGAAACTAATATATTATATAAACTCATTACATGCAAAGTGATATGTTTCAAGCCTTTATTTGTTATAATTTTGATGATTATGGCTGATGAAAACATTTTCACAATATTTTAATTTTGAATTTGGGGATTTCATAATCAATAATCATCAAAATTATTACAAATGAAGGCTCACGTTGCATGTAATCAGTCTATATAATATATTAGTTTCAAGTGAATGTTAGCCCTCAAACCATATTCACTTTATAGCCCTTAATCCTGTAATTGTGCACAAATGTGGGCACAGAGGACTCAGGTGTGATCCTAATTTTTATTTATTATAAATGTTATATCACTGTCTTTGATAAAGTTTTGTCTATCCATTTATGGCGTTTTTTTTATTTTGGGGTATTTTTGAATTTATTTACTTCAAAAAGTACCATATTTTACTATGTAAATTATGCTTATTTTTATGTTTTATTTTTTTAACGACATTAAAATATCATTCCAATACGTTCTTAGAGACTAAAACCTAAAGATGAAGTGACTTTGCTGTCACATGGTGTCTTATTTTGGCTTATTTTAGAATGCTCTAAATTTACAGTTTTTCCCATTCATTCCTATAGGCGCCCATTTTTGACCCAAATACAAGATTAAGGAGGGTTTTTTTTCGCTCATTTAACATTGTAGAATTGAGTCAAAAAAAGTTGTGTGTTCAGGAGGCAAACTTAGGAAAACTAGTCAAGTCTTGTACCGCTCAGATCAAGGGAAGTATTTTTAAAAAAATAAATCAAAACTATTTTGCCCACATTTGTCCAGAATACGGTTTTAGGGTTAAGTTGAATTTCTGAAATAAAACAACTTTGTTGCTCATATTTTTCAGTGTTTCGCCTGTACTCTAGTAGTTCAATACTGATGATAAATTGCTTTATTTTCCAGGATGGTTCCCGGCGTTGCAAGGAAAGGAAAAAGGACGGTGTCGTTTGAGCAGCATGCCGAACAGAGAAGAAGATCAGCAGTGCGAGCGACTGCATTAACTCTATGGTGGACGGGTCTGAACTGAGGAAGGTGCGCTCCAACTCGAGAGTCTACTACCGATACTTTCTCCTAGGACGCCGACATGCCAGTCTCTGCGGTGGGAGCCGTCCAAAAAAGAGTCCGAACAAGGCGAAGATTGACATCAAATCAATTAAAGAAGTGCGAACCGGTAAGAACACGGACACCTTCAGGGCCAATGGGATCTCGGATCAGATTTCCGAGGACTGCGCGTTCTCACATCATCTACGGGGAGAACTACGAATCGCTTGATTTAGTGGCGAATTCGAGCCGATGTAGCAAATATATGGGTGACTGGACTCAGGTACTTAAATCGTACGGAAAACACACTCTTAATATGATTCAGAGCTGTCAGGACAACATGCGTGCGTCCTGGCTGGGTGACCTGATTCGACGAAGCGGACATCATCGGGGGGAAATGCATTAGCCTTTGCTCAGCCGTACAGCTGATCAAGAACTTAAGTCCCGGAGTGAAAAACGTCAGAGATTGAGCTGAAGTTCAAAGAGTTGCACAAGGCGAGGGATAAAACCGGTTCTGACGTGACCAAGGAGGAGTTCATCGAAGTCTTTCACGACCTTTGCACAAGACCGGAAATTTATTTTTTGCTGGTGCAGTTCTCAAGCAACAAGGAATTCCCTCGACACCAAGGACCTGATGATCTTTTTAGAGGCAGAGCAAGGCATGGCGAAGGTGAGCGAAGACATCAGTGTGGAAGTTATTCAGAAGTATGAACCCTCAAAGGAAGGGCAACTTAAGGGATGGCTCTCCCTGGATGGATTTACCAATTACCTCATGTCTGGGGAATGCTACATCTTTGATCCCCGAGCAGAAAACAGTGCTGCCAAGACATGAACCAACCCCTTTCCCACTATTACATAAACTCGTCTCACAATACATACCTGATCGAGGACCAGTTCAAGGGTCCCTCGGACATTACCGGGCATCATCCGTGCCCTAAAGATGGGCTGCAGGAGCGTGGAACTCGACGTGTGGGACGGCCCCGATAACGAACCGCTCATTTACACGGGCCACACCATGACCTCTCAGATTGTCTTTCGAAGCGTCATCGACATCATCAGCAAGTATGCATTCGTGGCCTCTGAATTTCCTCTGATCCCTGTGCTTGGAGAACCACTGTTCCTTGAAGCAGCAGAAGGTCATGTTTCAGCACCTGAAGAAAATCCTCGGAGACCGGATTCACTCGGATCCTCCTAACCTGGACGACAGCTACCCTTCCGTCCCCCTCGGACTTAAAGGGAAAGATTCTTCTGAAAGGGAAGAAACTGCCGAGCAACTGCACCGGCTCCGAAGGCGAGGTGACGGATGAGGACGAGGGTGCCGAAATGCTCGAACGGATGAACAACGAGGGGAGCGAACAGCGGACGGTCGTTGCAAACCCAAAAACTTCCAGCTTTCCAAGGATCTCTCTGAAATGGTGACCTTATGCAAGTCTGTTAGTTTTAAGGATTTCCAGACTGCTTTCCAGAACCAGAAGCACTGGGAGCTCTGCTCATTCAACGAGGTCTTTGCCAGTCGTTGTGCCACTGACCACCCCGGTGACTTCGTTAACTACAACAAGAAGTTCCTGAGCGAGGGTTTACCCAAGCCCAATGCGAATCGATTCCAGCAACATGAACCCGCAGGACTTTTGGAAATGTGGCTGTCAAATAGTAGCAATGAACTATCAAACACCAGGTCTCATGATGGACCTCAACATCGGCTGGTTTAGACAAAACGGCAACTGTGGTTACGTTCTACGGCCGGCTATCATGAGGGAGCAGGTGTCTTATTTCAGTGCCAATACTGAAAGACTCAGTCCCCGGAGTGTCTCCACAGCTCCTTCACATAAAGATCATTAGCGGACAAAATTTCCCCAAACCCAAGGGTTCAGGCGCCAAAGGCGATGTGGTGGACCCCACGTCCATGTTGACTCAAATCCACGGGCATCCCTGCGGATTGTGCAGAGCAAAGGACTAAAACGGTCCATCAGAATGGCGATAACCCCAATCTTTGACGAGAGTTTCGAGTTTCAGATCGACCTTCCGGAACTGGCAATGGTGCGCTTTGTCGTTCTGGATGACGACTACATTGGGGACGAGTCTATCGGTCAGTACACGATCACCGTTTGAATGCATTCAGCCTGGCTTCCGCCACATTCCCCTCCAGTCTCCTGACGGGTGAAGTCCTTCCACACGCCTGGCTCTTCGTCCACGTGGCCATTACGAACCGCCGGGGTGGGGGTAAGCCTCACAAAAGGGGGCTTTCAGTCCGCAAGAGTAAGCGGGGGTCGGGAATACGCCAGTATGAGGATACTTCTCATCAAGGCTGTAGATGAAGTCTTTAAATCTGCTGCACAGCCACTAAAGGAGGCCACTGATCTCAGAGAGAACATGCAGGTGAGAGAACGCTTTCCTTATTCAGAAACACAGCCTACTGTTTTCATACAGTATGACTGCCAGACGGCTATATACACCTTTTTTATTATTAAAGGGTTAGTTCACCCAAAAATGAAAATGATGTTATTAATGACTCTTCCCTCATGTCGTCCCAAGCCTGTCAGACCTCTGTTCATCTTCAGAACACAGTTTAAGATATTTTAAGATTTAGTCCGAAGAGCGTTCTGTCCCTCCATTGAATATGTATGTGACGGTGTAGGGGAGAGTCGGGGCAAAACTGGTTACACTTTTTGACTTTGTGACAATTTGCGTAAATCTACTTAGGGTTTAGAGAGATTTTTTTCCCCACATTAATTTCCCACATGTTTAGTACAATTATGTGGTTTTGTTTGATTAGTACAGTGTATAATTTTTTCTTGATTTATCCTGAAAGAATGGAAGTGAAATGTGACAACATGCCCCATAGGTGGGGTAACATTGTAACATGTGAGGGGCATATTGTAACATCACCATATGACAGCTTAAAATGTTATCTGATCTAATCAAAATAAATATACAAGTCAAACCAAAATATTTTCTTAATAAAATACAATTATTAACTTTTTCATATAAAATAATGGCATTTTTTAATAATTAAAAATATACAATTTTTAATAATAAAAAATATAAAAATATATATAAAAAATATAATTATTTTAAAAATAATAAAAAATAAATATAAAATATAATAATTAAAAAAAATATAATTTAAATAACATATATGGATATATAGTATATAGCATAGTTCAAAACAAAATAATAATCAATAATATCTGAACATTGACTCTCAGTCTTTATTTACATGTTTCTCTTGTTTTCTCAATAGAATTAATAAAAGTATAGAATGTAATAGCGTATTTCTAATAGGGAGCACATTGTAACGCTGTGTGACAACATGCACAACTGGGGTTTAAACCCTGCTAGTGTCTTCTGCTAGTTAACGAGCATTAAAGAACTATATCAACTGTTAAACGAACAGATTGGAGATTAAAATAATATCAGATTTGTCTAATTTTACATAAACACAAAAAATAAAGATGAAAAATCGACTTAAGTAAGAAATGTACTTTTGCTATGGTTAAATAAATGTTCAGTAATATCTTTCAAAGATTTAGTCATTTTGGTGCATTTTTTTCTCTATATAGTGTTGAAATGGCAACTAGTAAATACACCAAGTTTCGTCATGCTAGCCTGTGTGGAAGTATTTAAAAGAAGTGTGTGTCAACAAGCCCCGCGGTTCATTATGCCCCGCACTCCCCTACTGTCCTTGTCCAGAAAGGAAATAAAGACATCATCAAAGTAGTCATGTGACATCAGTGGGTTATTACAATGTTTTGAAGCATTGAAAATACATTTTGGTCCAAAAATAACAAAAACTATGACTTTATTCAGCATTGTATTGTCTTCTGGTTCTGTTATGGATCCGCTTTCAGTGACGCTGCTGACGTAAGACGCGGCTGACGTGTGTCTGGTGCATCCGTGTATTTGAGTTCAAATAAATATGGCTGGGCCAAAAAATGCAAGTGTGGAACTCCTTAGACATGTTTGCGAAGATTGCTTTGTACAGTGTGCGTCTCCCTCAGACTTTAACCGAAGCTCAGCCACACCAGACACACGTCAGCCGCGTCTTACATCAGCAGCGACACTGAACGCGCATCCGCAACAGAACCGGAAGACAATACAATGCTGAATAAAGTCGTAGTTTTTGTTATTTTTGGCCTAGAATGTATTTTCGATGCTTCAAAACATTGTAATAACCCACTGATGTCACATGACTACTTTGATGATGTCTTTATTTCCTTTCTGGACAAGGACAGTATACGTACACACATTTCCAATGGAGGGACAGAAAGCCCTCGGACTAAATCTATAATATCTTAAAGTGTGTTGTGAAGACACAAATTTGCTTCCAGTTATTTTACCCAAACCAAAACAGTCTGTTATGCTGCTTTATATTGCAACATTTTAATTGTTAACATATTTTAATTTCATTATAATGAGCATAAACATACAGAGTTGTAGCTCAAGTTTTACCATTTAATGCACTTTTTTATTCTTCTAGTTATCTACCTATAGGCATTAATGGATCTTGCATATTCAAAGAAAATAGCTTACTTCAGTGTTGCAAAATAAGGTGCAAATTAATGCAGACACAATAAATCCACAAGTAACATGCTTGGATGAATATTGTTGCATTCAACCCAAAATCTAAAATAAGAGGAAATAAATTTAGTATATTTTAAAATGTATATAAAATAGAATTGCAAAAAAAAAAAAAAAAAAAATATATATATATATATATATATATATATATATATATATATACATACATACATACATACATACATACATACATAACATTTCTTTTCCTTGATTTAAAGCAGCATACCATCATTGCTGTAATGCAATATAAATACAATCATATTGCAGTATGGTAATGCAATTTTGTGGTTTGGTTTTATTGTAGGACTTTAGCTATATTATTTGTACCTGTATACATCTCTTATTTTCATGAAATCTTTATTTTATATATTTTTTTTATGAGGTGACATGAATGTAATGGCCCAAAATCATTGCTGTATTTAAAAAAAAACATCTGCATTATAGTAATGATATTTTGTATGGGCTGGGGTCTTGTTTATAGGACGATTAAAGAAAAACATGTCATTTTGTTCTTCAGATGTTTAGTTGAAATATAATCTGGGAAGGTTTTGTGAGATTCACCCATTCAGTGTCTGCAAAGTATGCAAATGCCTCGACTCTGCAAATGTTTAGTTTGAAGCTTGCCAAGACTCTCCAACCTTATTTCATTGTGGCAAGTATCTTCTTTTCATAGCGTGAGAAAGTTTCCTCTAATGTAGTGCACATCAGAAAGTCGACCCTGAGAAGGAAGCGCAGTTTAGAGGACGCTTCTCTTCACAAGGCCAAGAGCATTTCAACCCAAATCTCTGGCACCGATAAACAAAAAACAAAAGAGCTGATTTTAATCAGTTGTAATTCCTCGATGTTGCACAACTCGTCAGACTGGCACAAAAATACTCCGAGGATCAACCGCAGTCCCTTATTTAGCCATGAGAGCTGAAAATATACTCATATATAGGTTACAGGTAGGAGATCAGCCAAAATCCTTTTTAATATTTAATGTGGAAAATGTTGCATAACTCAGGGTTAGTCTGTCCCGAGGCATGTGTCAGTTATATCCCTTAAGAAGAGATTAGGCTGTCTCATGGATAAAAGGAGCACATTTTTATAACAGGAAAGCACTGAGAAGATTCTGAAGTCAGGAAATAGTTTTTTTTTCTTGTCGTTTTAAGATTATACCGCAGATGGTGTTTCAATTTGTTTCCACTTCATTGGTTTTTGGTCTGTTGCCTTTAAGAATGCACATATAGCAATCTTGTCAGAATAACCATGACTCATATTCCAGGATCAGTTATAATCAACATAATATTTTAATGCAGCTTCTTTATTTTGATGCTTTGTATTTGGGCTCAAATCGGTTTAAGTGCGATTACATGGAAATTTCAATTAATTGTGCAGCCCTACTATTAAATTTAATTTGTCTATTGTAATGAATCTGGTCTTAAAGGGGTCATATAAGGACATTTTCAAGGTCAAGGTCAAGGTAAACTTTATTATCCCACAAGGGGAAATTCATGTGGTCATTCATTATGCGCTGTTGTCACAACATATTCTCTAAAAACATTAAAAAATAACATAAAAACAACACATAAACACAAAAGAAATAATAATACTCAGAATTGACAATTCACAATCCAACATTTAACGCTAAAAAAGTATAATATTATCAAAAGACTTATAACAACTTGCGATGGACTTGGTCATTATACAATCTGATCGCTGTAGGTACAAATGATTTATTGTACCTTTCTGTTCTAATTTTCTGTTGTATAATTATACCAGTTGACCTATTACTTCTCATAAATGTACTTCTGAAGAGGGTGAGAAGTGAGTAGGAATCAAATTAAAGAATCAAATTAACTGCATACAAGTTAATTTGATTCTTTAGGGTCTAAATGAAAAGTTTGTAATATACTTTAATTAAAATTTTGATTTTTTTAATCAAAATTTTTAAATTGAAATTTTGAAGCCCAAAAAATACATCCATCCATCATAAAAACAATATCCATACAGCTCTAGGGGGTAAATAAAGTTTTTCTGGGGTTCTGTAAGAAAAATATCCTTTATTAGCTATAATAACTATCTTCATCTAAATAGTTTAATATACTGTAGTGTATATAATAATAAATGAATAACTATGTTGTGAAATGGTATATTCCAATCCTCAAATATTTTAAACACTTAGATGTAGGTAAGTCGATCCTAAAGTCTTTGGAAGGTTTTGAAAAAAAAAAATAATAATAATAATAATAAAAAAAAAAAAAAAAAAATAAAAAAAAAAAAATATATATATATATATATATATATATATATATATATATATATATATATATATATATATATATATATATGCAACAGTCTGCACTGCATAAATTATAATTAAATTTGGACTAATCTTTATTAAAGCTAAAAAGTTCATTAGTCAAGAGCAGTGAGTAATTTTGTTCTTTGATTAACTTACTAACAGAAAGCTTTATTGGCTGCTGGCCCTTTAAGACTGAGCTTTAACTAGTGTAAAATAGACGTGGATCTCACACACACCAACTCTTCACGGTCATCATCAGATACTCGACAAAACAGACATTTTGGCATAATTGTGTGTAAGTTCAAGCACAAGAGAGAACTATTCTGGTGTGTGGTCTGTGCGCACGATACTGATCGCGTCTTTCTCTGTGTGTTTGTGTGTGTGTACACATTTGTCTTGTTGCACATGAATGTTTTAAAAGCATTTGCTTGTATAAGAGCGGGATCATATAATTTAAAAAACACTTTTTTTTATTCTTTTTTATTTATTTTTTCATTTTTTAATGTTTGATTTATTTATTGAATTTTGAATTTTTCACTTAAAAAAAAACAAACAATTTGATTGGATAATTATCAAGATTCGAGGCCAATTAAGCCTTTGTGCATACTATTTTAATTTTTTAGTACAAAATTACAATAAATCAAACTTAATTATTTGTTCTGTGATTAGAGCTTTTAACATTCATTGCTGGGGGAAAACATGTTAATGTAATCTGTTATCAAACTAATATAATTTATAGAATATGCAATCATATCTGACATGTACTGTAAAGCTTTGATGTTAAACACTTCACTTATAATATCTATATGAATTTTGATTCAATTCTGCTTCCTTTAATTCAAATTGGAATTGTAATTCTAGATCCTGTTTTTTAAAAGCCTGTGCATGAATAAGAGCGGGCTCATGTAATATAATAAACTTTTTTTCAAATTCTGAGTGTATGTAGCACATCATCACAAAGGGCTCTTCCCGGGCCTGGAATAGATGAAGCAGCATTCACAAGGTCTCCTGGTGTTTGCTTTATTTCAGCATAAGCTATTCATAACACACTGTACATTACAAGTATTTTAATAGCTCTGTTTACATTGCATTCTTCCCGTCCAGGCGCTTCTGCTACGTCCACTATTTATACTGTGTAAATGCCCCTGTTAAATATTGCTGTTGTTTGTGTTTAAAACCCACTAGAGGAGCTTTCATGAGAAACATGACGCGTTCCTCCCACACTCAGAGCCGTGCTTTTGTAGAACACACACACACTCACTCAAACCACTTCCTATTGCAGTCGGCGTTCGTGGACGTTCACTATGGGGAAGTCGGCACCTTGCTGCCATCGGCTTGGTTTTGTTTTCTCGTCACCTCCCACAACTAGGTCACTGTGTGTGTTCAAAGACCATACTAACTCTATATGTCTGCTGTGTGTGTGTAGTACATATGTGCATGTACAATATATAATGTGTGGGAAAACCCAGATGACCTACTATTACCAGATGTGCACTATTGAACAGGAATACTATATCCCACAATCCAGTGCACTCGAACTTCCATTTTCAGTGTACTGTAGAGATATTATCAGCCTTGACTTATTTATTTTTATTGAATCCATATTTGATTCCTTAGGGTTCATGCATAATAATGTATTTATTTCTGAGATTTATAACTAGACACCACTTGCTGATTTAAATATGCAACCTGATGAGGTCATGTGGCTTGAATATAAAATTATATATATTTATAATCTTATTTATAATATAATCTTAAATATAAGCACAGTATGTTAGTTTTCATTTTAGAGGAAAACTAACATACTGTGTAGCCTGCCAGTATTGTACAATTTGCACATAGCTATTTTGAAAAAGGGATGCATGAATCTGTGGAAAAATCTAAGGGATTTTTCTTATAAAAAATTGTGATTATGAAATAAAAAAAGTCTTTTTTATGAATATTTGTGATTTGATTAGTTTAGCTATAATAATAATTATTACCATTATTATTATATTGATATATTAATTATTATAATAGTAATTATGATTATTTCTATAATTAATATTATCATTATTATTTTATATTTATAATAAAATAATATTTTGTAATACAAATATTTATATAATACTTTTTATTATTATTTTTTATAATAGTAACTATTTATTATAATAAAAATAATTAGACCTATACATATGGTAGTTCCCACATGACGTCACAACATACGGGCATTTGCTGACCCGCAGCCATTGCTGCTGGCAAAACATTAGAAGAAGCGAGTTGAACGAAGGGAGATGAGTTTCGTGCTATAAAGTGAAAATGTTCATCTCCTGCTGGTTCAATGGATGATAAAATCGATGCCGGAGGTTCAGTTAAATCGGGATTTTACACTATACCCGTCATTAGACTCATGGATGTGAGAAGATTAAGCTTTTGTCCGAACAACGACGGAGATTATGGCTGGCGAGGATAAACAGGAAAGAAACTCACTCAAAACACGGAAGAATTTGTTTGACAAAAGCACAATGTAGTGTTTTATTGTGAGTGTAAACAAATATAAGTTAACACATTGCAGTTTGAATAATGTCCTGTATGAACAAAATGACAAAGTATTAAAAACATACAACACATTGTTTCCACTGTTTGAACTCATATCCCAGCATTTGCAATCTCAGATTATGTCCCTAAAGAACCCGCATATAATGTAGTTCCGCATTACATTAATTAAATTTCACGCGAGTTATTTATTTTTATATTCATGCACCAAACCATGACGCAAGTACATGCATATTACAGAAAGCACCGGTGACTGTTTTAAGGGGAACATAGGAATTAAGTTGTGCGGGCTATGGCTTCATTAGCATTCAGATTAGCATCATGCTACTTCTGCTATGATGACTCCATTGATTGCACTTGAGAAACGTCACCAAACCAACCCCACGTCAATCTAATCGAGTGATTCGTTCACCTCCAGTGATTTCCAGGCTCGGAAATGCTCACATGTGTAAAAACTCCTCACCAATACCAGATAATCAAAGCTGCATAATCATTGCTCAGTGCTTCCTTCGTTACTGTAACATACGGATCCACACCATTTATGAATGAATTTTTCGCATTGTACCTCTCTCTGTCTTGTTTTAATAGTCTCTTTATAATCTATTTCACTTTGTCTTTTCATGATTTGCATAACAATATAAACAGAAACAAATATTTGTTTGTAAAACGACATTCTCTGATAAACCTTTGTAAACACCTATGGTGGGCACGTCACGTGACATTAATTCGCCTGTGGGAACTATGTTTATTTTGTTATAATAATTTATATAATACTATTTATTATTATTTTTCTAATAGTAACTATTATTGCTTTATTAATAAAAACATTAATAAAGTATTAAAAATTATACATTTTCATTATGAATAATATGTATATAGATATATAATAATCATTATTATTATAAAAAAATAAAATACTAAATAAAACAAAATAAAAAATTGAGTATTTAAGAAAAAATTTTAATTTTTTTAATCTTTAATTTAAAAAACCTTTAATTTTTAGATAAATCTTTAATCTTTAATTTTTTTAACCTTTAATCATTTTGACATTACAACTGTAAAATTGCAATATTACTACTTCTTTTGATGTGTTTACAAATGTACATTTAAAGTGACCCAAACGCACAGCCATGCTTTACTCTGAAACTCGCAGCACATGTTCATATTTAATTTAGTTTTTATTGTAATGAATTGTGCATTTGGTGATGGATATGATCCTGTGCTGTAAAGTGTTTAATGTTCACGCTGTGTTCCTCCGCAGAACGCGCATCGTGCCTGTTTAAAGAGCTGTGCGGCCTGTCCGCGGTGGCGAACCTGAAGCAGTGTATCCTAGCGCTCTCCCCGCGCCTCAGCGGCCCCGACGCGACCCCGCTCCTGCTGTTTAACCTCAGAGACCAGTACCCCATCATGGAGGCGCAGGGCCTGCTGCCCGAAGTCCTGAAGAAAGTGGTCTCCGCTTATGAGATGGTGAGGACATTTCCATTAACTCTTATACGACACGCAGCGTTTTCTGGGAACACTTTACAATACGGTTCATTGAGTTAACATGAACTAAGAATTTATCAGCATTTATCAATCTTAGTCAATATTAATTTCAACATTTACATGTACGTTATTAAAATCAAAGTTTGTATGTGTTAAAGCGATACTCCACTTTTTTGGAAATAGGCTCATTTTACAGTTGAACAGTTTTTTACCGCTTTCGAATCAATTAAGCCGATTTTCTGATATTTAGAAGAATATCAGTAACCATACGGTTTCTGGTCTCATTGACTTCCATATTAGGAAAAAATATATCCTATGGTAGTCAATGAGCCCAGAAACTGTCTGGTTACTGATATTCTTCTGAATATCAGAAAATCAGTCTGAATTGATTTGAAAACAGTAAAACTCGACTGTTTAACTCTGGGAGAGTTGTAAAATTAGCCTATTTCTAATTTATGATGTTCTACTGTAATATTACCCTAAAAAAAGTGGAGTATCCCTTTAACATTAGTTATGCACTGTGAACTAACCTGAACAAACAATGTATTAAATTACATTAACAAAGATTAATAACTAATATAGTAACAAATGTATGGTGGCGTATTGCATTCACTTGAAGAAAAAAAAAATCTACTCTGTTTTTCTGAATTAACGGTTAATTTTTCATGAGAAATTTTTTTTGCTCTGTTTTTCTGAATTAACGAGTTAATTTTTCATGAAAAAAGTTTTTTTTGCTCTGTTTTTCTGAATTAACTAGTTAATTTTTCATGAGAAAAATGTTTTTGCTCTGTTTTTCTGAATTAAACGACTTAATTTTTCATGAGAAAAAAAGTTTTTGCTCTGTTTTTCTGAATTAAATCAGACTTAATTTTTCATAAGAAAAATGTTTCATTAAGAAAACCAGACCAAAAAAAAATGTCCATGAAAAATTAACTCATTAATTCAGAAAAACAGAGCAAAAAAAATTTCTCATGAAAAATTAAGCTCGTTAATTCAGAAAAACAAAGCAAAAACTTTTTTTCTCATGAAAAATTAACTCATTAATTCAGAAAACAGAGCAAAAAAAAAGTTCTCATGAAAAATTAACTCGTTAATTCAGAAAAACAGAGCAAAAATTTTTTTTCTCATGAAAAATTAACTCGTTAATTCAGAAAAACAGAGCAAAAAAATATTTTCTCATGAAAAATTAACTCGTTAATTCAGAAAAACAGAGTAGATTTTTTTTCTTCAAGTGAATGCAATACGCCACCGTACAAATGCATTGCTAGTTCATGTTACATTAACTAATGAACCTTATTGAAATGTATTACCAGGTTTATTTTAATATTGCAAATTAGCCAAAAATATGTTACATCGAAATCTCCCTGAAACATTTGTGTTTTGCATGATTTTGTGTCGTGTAGTGAAATGCAAAGGCTTTCTGAATGCATGTTGACTCAGATTTGAAGGGTTGTAATGATGCAACCATGAATAAACCAGGTCCGTCTTCATGGGTCATGATAAACAGTTTGTGTTGTTACTTATACTTGAAGAATGCACCATCACAAATTGTAAATTCAAACTCCTGGGAAAACTGCCCAGAGAATAGCTGTGTTTTGCAGTTTGATGAGCAGGAACGGCATTAAAGTCTCCAAGCTTTCATTTCAGGAAGACGGACCCATATGAGGACAGTTTGCATGTCAAAAATTGCTTTATTTACCGTATTAGCTGATTGATTTTATAAACAGCATGTTCAGGAGCACTTTAACCATAGGCCTTAAATACATTTTTTGGGTAACACTTTACAATAAGGTTCGTTAACTACATTAGTTAACATCAGTGTTATGGTAATGACGTTGTTACAGAGAAAACAGTAATTATTTTGATTATTCGTTACTAAAAAAATAACACCGTTAGTAACACCGTTTATTTATAACGCCATCATTCCCATCACTGGTTAACATGAACTGCTAATAATGAACTGCACGTATACAGTATTTGTTAATCTTTGTTAATGATAATTTCAACATTTGAAGAGTTCAGATGCAAAAGCCTCTAAATGCCATTTGAAATTTTCTTTTAAAATGACCATTTTTATCAAGCTTGTATATTTAAGTTCAGTAATTTCACTTAAATGACAATTAATAGGTAATCTTCATTGCAATTTAAGTGAAATTACTGAACTTTAATATACAAGCTTGATAAAAATGGTCATTTTAGAAGAAAATTTCAAATGGCATTTAGAGGCTTTTGCATCTGAACTCTTCATTTACTTTTTTTATCTTGTTAACATTATTAGTTAATACAGTGTGAACTAACATGAACAGTATTTTTATTATCCAACCTTAACAAACATTAACAAAAACAGGAACAAATGTATTGCTGGTGTTAGTTAATACATTAATGTGTCTAATAAATGAACCTTATTGTAAAGTGTTTTTTGTCTGGTATTGTTGCAGAAGTCTAACGAGCAGACTGTTTATTTTCCAACGACACGCATATGAATTAGCTGTGCGATATGCTCATCCTTGAGTGTTTGTGCACCAGTTGAACAAGGGCTGTCTGTTGTCCTCCTCCTGGTCCCTCGCTCTATAAATACCCCGTATAGTGGTTTGTCTGCCACCAACACTGCAATTTCTCCAGCCATTAGTAATGTAATGACAGTGGGCATGTCAGCGATGAGAGATGCTGCAGCTGTGTTTCTCTCACACACGTACAATCAAAAACTGATTCAACACACAGCCGTGGAAATATCAGGGCATTTTAACTGGTTTTACAGGCTTGGACTTTTCTAATGGGCTTTTTTTTCTGAAATACAATTCCTTTCAAAAAGTTTGGATTCTGCTCACCAAGGCTACATTTATTTGCTGATAAATACAGGGATATGGGTTATTGTAAAAAATAAAAAATAAATTACTTTTTTAAATAGCTGTTTTCTATGTGAATATACAGTAAAGTTTAATTTATTCCTGTGATCAAAGTTGTATTTTCAGCATCATTACTCCAGTCTTCAGTGTCACATGATTCTTCAGAAATCACTGATATGATGATTTATTAATATTTTTGTGGAAACGCGATGCAAGTTTTTTTTTTATATAGAAAGAAAGTAAAAAAAAACAGCATTTATTTGAAATAGAATCTTTTGTAACATTATAAATGTATTTACTGTCACTTTTGATCAATTTAAATGGATCCTTGCTGAATTAAATTATTAATTTATTTTTTTAAAAAAAGTCTTGCTGAGCCCAAACTTTTGAATGGTAGTGTATTTTTTTGTTTTTTAATAGATCACACTTAAATTAGGATCCAAATCTCACTATTAACCACGACCTCAACAAACTCTTAATTACTGCGAATTAATAATTAATAAGGCAGTTGTTAAGTTCAGGTATTGGGTAGTATTAATGGATGTAGAATATGGACATGCAGAATAAGGCATTAATATGCACTTTCATAGTCATCATAAACAGCCAATATCTTAGTAATATGCATGTTAATAAAATAGCTGTTTTCTATGTGAATATACAGTAAAGTTTAATTTATTCCTGTGATCAAAGTTGTATTTTCAGCATCATTACTCCAGTCTTCAGTGTCACATGATTCTTCAGAAATCACTCTGATATGATGATTTATTAATATTTTTGTGGAAACGCTGATGCAAGTTTTTTTTTATAGAAAGAAAGTAAAAAAAACAGCATTTATTTGAAATAGAATCTTTTTTAACATTATAAATGTATTTACTGTCACTTTTGATCAATTTAAATGGATCCTTGCTGAATTAAATTATTAATTTATTTTTAAAAAAAAAGTCTTGCTGAGCCCAAACTTTTGAATGGTAGTGTATTTGTTTTTTTTTTTTTTAATAAATTACACTTAAATTAGGATCCAAATCTCACTATTAACCACGACTTTTGCCTCAACAAACTCTTAATTACTGCGAATTAATAATTAATAAGGCAGTTGTTAAGTTCAGGTATTGGGTAGTATTAATGGATGTAGAATATGGACATGCAGAATAAGGCATTAATATGCACTTTCATAGTCATCATAAACAGCCAATATCTTAGTAATATGCATGTTAATAAAATAGCTGTTTTCTATGTGAATATACAGTAAAGTTTAATTTATTCCTGTGATCAAAGTTGTATTTTCAGCATCATTACTCCAGTCTTCAGTGTCACATGATTCTTCAGAAATCACTCTGATATGATGATTTATTAATATTTTTGTGGAAACGTCGATGCAAGGTTTTTTTTATATATAGAAAAGTAAAAAAAACAGCATTTATTTGAAATATAATCTTTTGTAACATGTATTTACTGTCACTTTTGATCAATTTAAATGGATCCTTGCTGAATTAAATTATTAATTTCTTTAAAAAAAAAAGTCTTGCTGAGCCCAAACTTTTGAATGGTAGTGTATTTTTTTTGTTTTTTAATAGATTACACTTAAATTAGGATCCAAATCTCACTATTAACCACGACTTTTGCCTCAACAAACTCTTAATTACTTAATAAGAATTAATAATTAATAAGGTAGTTGTTAAGTTCAGGTATTGGGTAGTATTAATGGATGTAGAATATGGACATGCAGAATAAGGCATTAATATGCACTTTCATAGTCATAATAAACAGCCAATATCTTAGTAATATGCATGTTAATAAGCAAATAGTTAATAGTGAGAATTGGACCCTGAACTAAAGTGTTACCTTTTTATATTAAATATTGCAAACCATTGTTGGCTTTTGTTAATGAAGTGAGTGATTCCATCATGAATCGATCTGAATGTTTTTTTAAAAAGTCCTAATTTGATTCATTCAAATTGATTCAAATGCATTCATGAACTTTCATCAGTGTACCATTGATCATAAAGTTACTATAAAGTGTGCACTGTAAGAAGCTTAAGTGTCACCTAACTAGTTTTTTACATTTTCTGCAGAACATGTGAGTGTTGTTTGCCTGTGCGAGGCCAAATCTATAGGGCTTCTTCGAATTATGGGAGTAAAATTATGTAAAAAAATATATAGTTCTGACACTTGCACTACGACAATCTATGTCTGCCACTTGGCGAGGCCGAGGAAAGTGTGTATCTTCTTGGAAAGTGTCCAGATTCTCATGATTGATCTCTGTGAGAGGTTTCTGAGCACGGCCCATCAGAGGAACTGAAGCAGCTGTTCTTCTCTGTTGGCACTGAGAGGTAATCTGCTCCTGACAAGTGACCCTGCTATGCTTTTAGCCACTGTAGGGATATAGATTCAATTAGACTGACCGGTACATAATGACCTGTGTCCTTGGCAGATCCCTGACTGCATTACATTAAACTTTCAGATAATCCTTTGTTTATTCCTCTCAGCGAGCACCGCCGGCTTTTGCAAATCAGAGGAACCTTTCAAAGAAACATTTTGAGGCCCAACAGAGAAAAATAGACGGATAAAACACGGCAATGTGACTCCAATGACTTTATGTCTGTAATATTTAACAACATTATCTCATGTAAATCCATATCTACTACAGAGGTTGTTCGGTACTGTATTTTACTAATAACGATAACTATTGGATGATAACGATAACCGTTTTAAAATGGATAGTAAATGAAAACAAACTAAATAAAAAAAATATTACAAAAAAAACATAGCAAAACCATGAAAATATACTGTACTTATTCAATTAAATAAATATAGATATTTATATTAAATATTAATATATTGATAACCGAATAACCAATGGTTTAAAAAAAATGGATACTGAATTAAATTATTTATTATTAAAAAAACAAAAATAAAATAAATAAATATAGATATTAGCATTCATATATTGATAACCGATAACCAGTAGTTTTAAAAAATGGATACTGAATGAAAACAAAATAAATTAAATATATATATATATATATATATATATATATATATATATATATATATATATATATTTAATTTATTTTGTTTCATTCAGTATCCATTGTTTTAAAACTACCATTTTAAAACTATATATATTTTAATTTTTTTTATAAAAAAAAAATATATATATATATATATATATATATATATATATATATATATATATATATATATTAATAAAAAAATAAAAAAACTATTGATAACCGATAACCAATAGTTAAAAAAATGGATACTTAATGAAAACAAACTAAATAATTTTTTTATTACAAAAAACAAACACAAAAAAACTTCGCTAAACCATGAAAATGTACTGTACTTATTAAAATAAACAAATATAGATATTGATCATAAATATGAATATATTGATAACCGATAACCAATAAGTTTTAAAAGATGGATACTGAATGAAAACAAACTAAATTATATATATTTTTTAATAAAAAAAACATTGCTGAACCATGAAAATGTACTGTACTTATTAAAATAAATAAATATAGATATTAACATTAATATATTGATAACCGATAACCAATAGTTTTAAAAAATGGATACTGAATGAAAATACACTAAATAATATTTTTTTTAATAGAAAAATAAATAAAACATAGCTGAACCATGAAAATGTACTGTACTTCTTAAATGAAATAAATATATATATTAATATTAATATATTGATTATATGTTGATCATTTATGTTAGTTCATTAGCTAAAGTTATCAGATACAACTTTAAAATGTAAAAATGTGTTAACAAATGTTGAAATGAATGATCTAACAATAAACACTATTTCTAAAACATTATATAGCCTTAGTTAATGTTACAGGTATTTCATATAAATCCAAAAATGAATGCTTAAAGATATATTTAAGTCTATAGCATTGAAATTAGACACGTTTGTATATTGTATGTTTACTCTCACATTTATTTTTAGAACACTTGATGATTATCTATATAAATAACAAAATATGTGTTACAGTGACGATATAATAACTGAAATCAGTATGCATATTTCATTTTATTTATTTTTTTAAATTTTATTTATTGAGAATACCTTTACAAAGACGATACAAAGCACTGCATTAATACATTAACAACAACAAAAATAAATAAATAAAAGATGCATATTTTATTAGTGTCTGTCCGGCTGCATGATGACATCACTTTGCTTTTTTCACGTCGCTAGCTTTAAATACGCAACTTTGCAAACGAATGCATGATAATGACCAGATGGATATAAACTAATGCAAACAGATGGTAACACCAATCGTGACATTAAACATTTGTGTCAGGCTTGTGTGTGTTTTTGTCACACTGACTGTTTTAACCGTTTAAGGTACTACTAATGTTAGCCTCTGACGGCAAACATACTCCACTAATGTAGCATCTAGGCAGCTAATTCATTACTTTATAATGATATTTAAACATGTATATACGTACCTTTCTAAAATCTGCATCTGAACCGATCAAAAAACAAACTCCACGAGGCGTCATCATCACGCTACGCCTCTGTTATTGTTTTGAATAAGTGACCTCTAGTGGCGAAACTTACATACTGTGCCTTTAACTATATCCTGTTATAAATCTTAAAACAAGAACTAACACAGGGACATTTTTGTTGCCCCATATCTTGAATTTTTTAAAATATTGATGGCATGTTTGCCCCAAGCTTAACATAATTACCAAGCGAGGTGTGTCTGCGGTTGAAACGAGTGAAGCATTGCACACCAGCCAGTATTGCTCAAGATGACGAGGTCTTGCTGATTCATTTTCATAGAAATGACACCACAAACAAGTCGCAAAAATCATCTTCCTATGACTCTATATCATATTTGATATTATTTCAGGATTTTTCTTATTTTTTTATTTTTTTTAGGAAATTCAAACTTTTATACACATTAAATTGACAGTAATGTACATCACCAGAAGAAAATGTGAAGTGGTGCTTGCAGTGGCAAAACTCACCACCCGGTTGCTAGGGTGTTCTGGGTGGTTGCTAGGTGGTTGTGTTCTGGGTAGTTGCTAGGTGGTTGTGTTCTGGGTGGTTGTTAGGGTATTCTGGGTGGTTGCTATGGTGTTGCTATGCAGTTGTGGTATTCTGGGTGGTTGCTAAGTTGTTCTGGGTGGTTTCTAGGGTGTTGCTAGGTGGTTGTTTGGGTGTTCTGGGTGGTTGCTAGAGTGTTGCTAGGAGGTTGCTATTGTATTCTGGGTGGTTGCTATGGTGTTACTATGTAATGTAATGTAACAAAAGATTTTTTTATCAAATGATCCTGATAAACAAGCTGCACAACTGTTTTCAACATTGATAATAATCATAAATGTTTCTTGAGCATCAAATCATCATATTAGAGTGATTTCTGAAGGATAATGTGACACTGAAGACTGGATTATTGATACTGAAAATTCAGCTATGAACACATGAATAAATTACATTTAATTTATATTCACATAGAAAACAACTGATTTACACTGTAATAATATTTGACTCCATTGATTAAATAATTGCAGCCACAGTGAGCAGAAAAGACTTATTTAAAAAAACATACCAAGTCTTACTGACCCCAACATTTTAAAAGGTTCTGTAAATCATAAAATATACATTGTGATATTTATGTATTTGCTCTGGTTAATTTAACCATCATTTCAACTAAACAGCCATTGCTACAAAATAGATTCATGCAGGAAGTTTCAACAATCAAGGCATGACCTCACATTCCCCAGCCCGTTGTATGTTTCTATTTGTTTAAGTGTAAACTGTTTTATGATATGGGCCAACATTTCAGGAGTGTAAAGGTCAGAATGAACATATGCATACATAAATTAAACCGAGACTCAGACTGGGAGGAACTATGCCAGTGAATCATAACCGAGGCCATTTACATTTATTAGAGTTATTCAAACTGTGGTTATTTCTAAGGGTCAGAGAGAGTGCAAAATGGACATGATGTAAAACTCCATCACAGTGTGTAAGAAAGCGTCAGCAAAGGCCTTTCAGGAGAAGCACTTTTTTCCCTTTCTTGGCAGCATGTTGAGTCTCACAAGGAAAGTTTGTTGATCTGGACTATGGCTTTATGATGTGGTTTAGTGCAGGATCTGCAGCCGCTGGCCCTGTACCGAGATGTCCGTCTGAATTAGTGTGTGTGTGTGTGTTTAATTAAATGTAGGAATCCGCTCGCCTCATTAGAAGGGTGTGGGTTCAGGCTCAACAAAAGAGCAGATCTATTGCGTAATCTGCCCCACTTTCCTGTTCCTGCGATGACTTTCCTCATTAATTCAACAACCTTCTACTTCCTCTTTTACATCGTAACTAGTAATCTTATGTTGAACACGAGGCTTAAAATAGATGTTTTCCTGCTGACCGGTAGTTCATATTTCTCCTAACATGGGAAAAAATGATAAACATTTGTTTTATAACCTTTTTTATATATTTTATTTATATATTAATTTGAAGTAATATTTATTATACTACGACTATATGATGTTATGTCTCATAGGACCTCTGATATTATTTGTAATATTATCTTTAAATTATACACTATCTATCTATTCTATCTATCTATCTATCTATCTATCTATCTATCTATCTATCTATCTATCTATCTATCTATCTATCTATCTACTATCTATCTATCATCATATATTTATGTTTCATGTGACCGCTGATAATTTATAATATCTACTGTATGGATTCCATGTAACTGTATAATATTTTCAGGCATTTATTCATTTATACAAAAGAAGTACAGAATATTATATATATATATATATAAATATATATATATATATATATATATATATATATATATATATATATATATATATATATATATATATTTTTTTTTACATTTATTTTTGCATTTTTACAGTAACATTTGGTTACTATTTGATTGTTTTTATTTTTATTTTATTTCATGAAATTTTGGATGCTGGAATGTATTTATGCTACCTATGACCTCTGTAATAATATACTGTAGTTTATACAGCTACTGTATGACCCATATTCAGGCACACAGAAAAAAAACAACAAAAAAACAAAAAAGAAATATATATATATATGTATATATTTAAGAATTATTTGCGCTTGAATTCTGTATATATATATATATAAATACATATATAAAAATACATAATCTATATTATATAAATATAAATATTTTATATAGAGAATAACACATTTTCTTAAATATATACATGCATGTGTGTGTATTTATATATATACAAAATAACTATATACACCACACACCAATATATTATGTAAACATAGACTTTTATTTTGGATGCGATTAATCGCAATTGATTTTTGCAAAGCCCTTATATATATATATATATATAAAATGTATTATTATTATTATTATATATATATATATATTTTTTATATTATTTGTGATACTTTTTGTGTCATTGGAATATATCTATTGTTTATTATGACCTCTGTGTGCACACGAGTATCTACAGGCCTCTACAAATGAGCTGTCGTCAGATTATAATCGCACAGACGCTCATTACGTGTCCTTTTATTCCTGTGTTCACAGATAATCCAGACCAACCGAGCGCTGCTGGAGAGACTCTGACGCGTGTGACGAGCGAATACTGCAAGTCCAGAAAGCAGGTAAGAATGAAAAAAAAACGTAAGAGATAGCGAGAGAAAAGAGAACAACACAGTGTTCCTCAAGGGAAGGATGTTTCTTGGAACACAGCCGATTGACGCGTCCCTTCGATCTCCGCTTCCTCTGTAATAGAGTGCAGAAAACACCAGTGTGTTCATACTAAAAAAGCTCAAAGAGAATATAAACTAATTATGCTGCGGTGTGTTGTGTAAGGCTCATTGTGCATGCTTTTCTCTTCACCTGTGTGATGCTTTTCAAACACCATTCAAGTAGGGCTTTTTGACTCTCAATAGAGTAATTCGCTCTGTTCTCTAATTAACAGGGCTCTGAAAGGGTACACATCTATAGCCTATCAAAGTCCTGCAATCAATGGTGCACGATGCAAAGATCAGGCTCAATTGCAGTCGCTCCCAAATGAAAAGGAACAAACAAATGCAGAAGAGAAAGGCGGTGTGTTTTATCAAGCTTTTGTGTCATTTTAAGGTGCATCTGTGGCCTTTTGAAATTGCATTGATTTTTTTTTTTTGAAGTGTACAATGTAGTGATGTGGCTTCATCCACTTTTGATCTCACCAATCAAATCAGATCAAAAATGTATCCTAAAATAATTTAATATTTAAAAAAACTAAACATACTATTTTTTTTTAAATATACCCCAGAGCAAATTCTAACATTTCAAGTTTTTGTTTTTATTAAATGCGTCAAAGTGAAAGAAAGGTGCATCAATCCTGCTGTGATTTCTCATTTTCCTGTTGCCTTTTATCTGTTTATGTGCTAATGCATTCATAAAACCTTGTGATGCGGAGTGGAAACATCTGATAATCATTCTCATTTTCATTTTCTGCACCTTGGGTTTGTTGCCGGGAGACAGTGATTGGCAGGTGATCGAATGTGGAAGGTTAATGGTGTGTTTCATTGATCATTGCTGATGGAATCTTGGCACAGGAAGCTGTTAGACTTCATTATATGTTCTCTCGTTGAGCAATAATTACAACCCAAATGCACACACTGCCATTTGATTTGTCAAGCCAATCATTACGCTTGCCAATGGCTTCAATGCCACGTGTGTATTGTTTGACTTCAATAATGTGCGAATAAACCTTAATAGCAGTTATTGATGCTTGTTAACGGTGAAGTATGTAGTTTCTGCAACACTAGTGTGATTACAAAAATAAAGCATATTTATATTTGTCATGTTGGCCTCCTTAGACATCATAATCACAGCTCTTATGGGTGCTTGTGAAGGCTCAACAGGTCAAAGGAGGCTACTTTCAATTAAAGGTACTTCTAGCTGTGTTGCTATGTGTGATCAGTAAGCAATCGAGTTGGCTAACACTCTTTCTAGAGCGAGCATCTCACTTATAAACCCATCAAACGCATCTGCACCGGACACATTTTTTGACACAACCCATTAGTTTGAGGCTAATAACATTGACACATCAATGTAAACATAATAATTGGGTAATTTGTCTCTGAACCGTTACATGATGATGTATTGAAAGTCTCTCCACAAACTCTCCTGCTACAGTAGCCACGCCCCAAACTCTCTCCTACTACAGTAGCCACGCCCCAAACTCTCCTCCTGCTACAGTAGCCACGCCCCAAACTCCCTCCTACTACAGTAGCCACGCCCAAACTCTCCTCCTGCTACAGTAGCCACGCCCCAAACTCTCTCCTACTACAGTAGCCACGCCCCAAACTCTCCTCCTGCTACAGTAGCCACGCCCCAAACTCCCTCCTGCTACAGTAGCCACGCCCAAACTCTCCTCCTGCTACAGTAGCCACGCCCCAAACTCTCTCCTGCTACAGTAGCCACGCCCCAAACTCTCTCCTGCTACAGTAGCCACGCCCCAAACTCTCTCCTGCTACAATAGCCACGCCCCAAACTCTCCTCCTGCTACAGTAGCCACGCCCCAAACTCTCTCCTGCTACAGTAGCCACGCCCCAAACTCTCTCCTGCTACAGTAGCCACGCCCCAAACTCTCTCCTGCTACAGTAGCCACGCCCCAAACTCTCTCCTACTACAATAGCCACGCCCAAACTCCCCTCCTGCTACAGTAGCCACGCCCCAAACTCTCTCCTGCTACAGTAGCCACGCCCCAAACTCTCTCTTGCTACAGTAGCCACGCCCCAAACTCTCTCCTGCTACAGTAGCCACGCCCCAAACTCTCTCTTGCTACAGTAGCCACGCCCAAACTCTCCTCCTGCTACAGTAGCCACGCCCCAAACTCTCTTCTACTACAGTAGCCACCCCAAAACTCTCTCCTGCTACAGTAGCCACGCCCCAAACTCTCTCCTACTACAATAGCCACGCCCAAACTCTCCTCCTGCTACAGTAGCCACGCCCCCAAACTCTCTCCTACTACAATAGCCACGCCCAAACTCTCTCCTGCTACAGTAGCCACGCCCCAAACTCTCTCCTACTGACAATAGCCACGCCCAAACTCTCTCCTGCTACAGTAGCCACGCCCCAATCTCTCTCTTGCTACAATAGCCACGCCCCAAACTCTATCCTGCTACAGTAGCCACGCCCCAAACTCTCGCTATAGGTTGAGCTGGAAAGAGATCATCTAAGGGAGATAAAGCCAATAATTCCTAAACTGGGATAAGAGAATGTATTTTAACATTAAAAATCTTACATACATCTATTACCGTTGCTCATACTTAGAATTAGGAGTACGTTCAAATCCTTAATACTGAGTAGCAAATGTCGGCGCTTAACTTGATTCCTAAGATCATACTGCTTTGTCAAGGAAAGGCCTACTGTTACTTTTCTAAGTGTTCAGACTTTTGACACTTAACACAAAACATATGATCATCTTCATCATTAAACTATCACTCAGCCACTTCCATCTTTGATTTCTTCTGCTTAACTGTGTAATTTTCACCACAGTTAATGCAGTTTTACATCATGAATTAGAAGTAAGCCGTAACCACAAAGCTTTTATTGATTTTCAGAGTCTGTGGCCACATCAAATATTCATCGTCTTTTGTCCCAGTACAAGCACACAGAGAACGGCTTTGTCCAATCTGCAGTAAACATCGTAAATCAATCTGCGGTTTCTTGTCTCTCTTAAGAAGCCAATCTCTGCCTGGCTCATTGATAAATGTATTTGAATGGTAGCTTTACTTCACTTGTGGCAGATTGGAGGCAGAGCTGGACTGATGGAGCTCTAGTATGAGGAGCTCAAGCTGCTAACTGTGAATAGGAGAAGTGGGTCAATACTTGCCCATTCCCGATGGAATCTAGTGGAAAACTCTGGCATCGACATGCTTATATAATCAAAACTGGCCCCTGCAAAAGAGCTAGCAGGTATTGATCTACAGGCAGAGTAAATAATGTGCTCTCCTTTGAGTGAAGCAGTGCTGGCCAATTGTTTAAGAGATGGAGGATATACTTTTGCTGTAAATATTAGAAAGAGTGTGCGCCAACAATATCCCTGATCCCAGCGGGAGTTGCCTGCTTGTAAGGAGGCTGTGGTGTGCTGTGGCAAATCATCTTTTAAAAGTGGCCTTAATACTCTTAATACACATGCAACTCTGTGTTTGTCAGCTGTTTTGACCTTGTATTTTCAAATTTTTGGTTAGTCTGACCAGAGTTACATGCAATTTTAACTTTATATCTCGCAATTGTGACTTTATCTCGCAATTCTGACTTTAAATCACGCAATTCTGAATTTATATCTCACAATTCTGACTTTATATCTCACAATTCTGACTTTATATCCCACAATTCTGACTTTATACTTTATATCTCGCAAATCTGACTTTATATCTCGCAAATCTGACTTTATATCTCGCAATTCTGACTTTATATCTCGCAATTACTGAATTTATATCACGCAATTCTGAATTTATATCTCGCAAATTCTGACTTTATATCTCGCAATTCTGACTTTATATCTCGGAATTCTGACTTTATATCTCGCAATTATGACTTTATATCTCGCAATTCTGAATTTATATCACGCAATTCTGACTTTATATCTCGCAATTCTGACTTTATATCGCGCAATTCTGAATTTATATCTCGCAATTTTGAATTTATATCTCGCAATTCTGACTTTATATCTCGGAATTCTGACTTTATATCTCGCAATTATCGACTTTATATCTCGCAATTCTGAATTTATATCATCGCAATTCTGACTTTATATCTCGCAATTCTGACTTTATATCGCGCAAATTCTGACTTTATATCTTCGCAATTCTGAATTTATATCTCGCAATTCTGACTTTATATCTCGCAATTCTGACTTTATATCTCGCAATTCTGACTTTATATCTGTAATTCTGTACTTTATATCTCGCAATTCTGACTTTATATCTCGCAATTCTCACTTTATATCACGCAATTCTGACTTTATATCTCGCAATTCTCACTTTATATCTACGCAATTCTCAATTTATATCACGCAATTCTGACTTTATATCTCGCAATTCTGACTTTATATCTCGCAATTCTAACTTTATATCTCGCAATTCTGACTTTATATTCGCAATTCTCACTTTATATCTTCGCAATTCTCACTTTATATCTTGCAATTCTCACTTTATATCTTGCAATTCTGACTTTATATCTTCGCAATTCTCACTTTATATCACGCAATTCTCACTTTATATCTCGCAATTCTCACTTTATATCTCACAATTCTGACTTTATATCTCGCAATTCTCACTTTATATCTTGCAATTCTCACTTTATATCTCGCAATTCTCACTTTATATCTCGCAATTCTGACTTTATATCTCGCAATTCTGACTTTATATCTCGCAATTCTCACTTTATATCTCGCAATTCTGACTTTATATCTCGCAATTCTGACTTTATATCTCGCAATTCTCACTTTATATCTCGCAATTCTCACTTTATATCTCGCAATTCTCACTTTATATCTCGCAATTCTCACTTTATATCTCGCAATTCTCACTTTATATCTCGCAATTCTCACTTTATATCTCGCAATTCTCACTTTATATCTCGCAATTCTCACTTTATATCTCGCAATTCTGACTTTATATCATCGCAATTCTGACTTTATATCTCGCAATTCTCACTTTATATCTCGCAATTCTAACTTTATATCTCGCAATTCTGACTTTATATCTCGCAATTCTCACTTTATATCTCACAATTCTGACTTTATATCTCACAATTCTGACTTTATATCTCGCAATTCTCACTTTATATCTCGCAATTCTGACTTTATATCTCGCAATTCTCACTTTATATCTCGCAATTCTCACTTTATATCTCGCAATTCTGACTTTATATCTCGCAATTCTCGACTTTATATCATCGCAATTCTCACTTTATATCTCGCAATTCTCACTTTATATCTCGCAATTCTCACTTTATATCTCGCAATTCTGACTTTATATCTCGCAATTCTCACTTTATATCTCGCAATTCTGACTTTATATCTCGCAATTCTCACTTTATATCTCGCAATTCTAACTTTATATCTCGCAATTCTGACTTTATATCTCGCAATTCTGACTTTATATCTCACAATTCTGACTTTATACTTTATATCTCGCAATTCTGACTTTATATCTCGGAATTCTGCACTTCATATCTCGCAATTCTGACTTTATATCACGCAATTCGGAATTTATATCTTGCAATTCTGACTTTATATCTTGCAATTCTGACTTTATATCTCGCAATTCTGAGATGTAAACTCGCAACATCTCAAACAACTAAAACAATTATATGAATGAATGATTCATTGACTCACTCATAACTAATTAGCGTTTTTTGAATGAACGATTTAATGACAATAATGTTTTAACACTCACTTGTCGCCACCTGGTGGCCTAATGATGTAATGACACGGTCATTATTTAAAGCGCCATGCTAGTTTTAAAATGTGATTCACTGTATTTTTATCAGGGTTTCTATCCCAATAAACTTACACAGTATTTCTGTGATAATATGAATATTTTTAACAGAAATAACGATACTGTGTGGTTTAAAAGACATTTCATTTCACGACAGTTTTCATACTGGTGTGATTTTGTCAAAGGTTTAGCAGACACAGGTGAATCGTTGCCATTTAGAAATGAGATTGCGTGGGTTTTTGAATCAAGATCGATTAATCGTGCAGCTCTTCTCTGACATGTAGGCTACGTTAATGGCACTGTTGTTTAAAAGCATAGTTCACCAAAAAGTTTTAATTTTGTCATTTACTTGCTTTCACATTGCTCTCTTTTGTCAACGCAAAAGAAGATATTCTGAAAAACGTTTTAGTGTACAGCATCATGAATCTAATTGTTTAAAGGTTTATTTGTGCATTTGTTAAAAAGCACGTCTTAGTTTGCATGAGAATATTGTGATGCACCGCCAAAAATCAAGTTGCATGTTTCCATTGCAGTCCCTCCTGTTGCTGTGGCTGACAGGCGTTGCGTGAGGCACAGCTGCATGGCGTGCCAGACTGCAGGCATTCTGTGAAATGAAGTCATTTAAAGCACATAAAAGGCCATGGAGTGATGTGCGAGTGCCTTAGAAGCACACTGACGCCCTCACACGTGCATTCAGCCGCTGAGGCTTTCTGTCATGGTGTCTGCGCCGTGTCTCAGAGCATGCCTTCACAGAGACGTGTGGAATGACATCCCGGGTTTTCCCACTCAGACTACAGTATGTTGCTAGGCAACCCCTGCCATGAAGTCGGAGTGCCATTGGCCGCTTTCCTTGGCACGATCATGCATCATTAACCCGGCAGAACCTCTCCCACTTACCTCCCGTCAGATGCACGAGGGTCGCAGACACGAGAGCCCACCACCGAGGTTAACAGAGTGTGAAAGTAGCGTCAGGAGTGAATGCAAATCATCTTGAAATATGCTTGTGCTACTCGCTGTAATGGCTTCCCCCTCTTTGAGCATTATTGCTCTATTTGTAGGAAGTCAAGCGCCGTCTGCCCCAGGCTTGTGTGCGGCTTCATTGGCCAGCAGATCTGCATCTGGAGACCGCCGCTGATCTCCTTTCAGTGACGCGGTGTGCACAGCTGTATATAGAAGCACGTTTAGCTGTCAGACACACACAAAAACTGCATGAGGTTTGACAGATGCTTCCATTGAGAGTTCTTCAGGATTTTAGGTGCAACACTATCTATCCCTCCATCTAATTCCTCCTCATTTCTTAACTGTGCATGCCAAGCTGCTGAACAGCACATGTGCAAGTTGATGCATGAAAAATGTGCTGCCGTTTGTAGTATTGCGTGTTTTTGCTGTTCAGTTTCAAGTGTTCCTGGTAAAATGCATGTTTCATGCTCCAAAAAGGGACTCAAAAAATCAATAGTAGTAGAAGTTCTTTGATGCCTTATGGTTAAATATTTAATGTCTTAAGCTTTAATCGCAATTACCTAAAAAACAGTAATCGCGTGATTCACGTCAAGACACCTACTAGCTTATACACACTGAAGATAAATTAAATAATTACTAAAAATGAACACTCTTTATCCCACACCAAAAACATGGCATACAAAATGTTGTGGAGCCGAAACAACGCCCAGAGATATATCTATAAGCTATCCTTTTGTTGTCATCACTGTTTGCCAACAAGGGGTGCTGCATCACCCCTACTTCCCAGCGTACATGGAAGCAAGGTGTATCTACATTTTGTATATATTTTTCCCAGTACTTCATAGTTTGTATGTAAAAAAGAAAGATTGAACTTATTAATTAAAGTTAAAAATCGACTGTAGAATTGCACGTTTTAAATCAGGATATTTTTTTAATGTGTCTGGTCGGTTTGAAAAGCCTGTTACTGAAGTCACGCTGATGATCACATTTTCAGTGATGCTGATTGAAATTTCTTTTATAAATATAAATATAAATATATATATATATATATATATATATGACAGATACATTTTTTAACTTTTTTATGTGTAGAATATACAGTTTTGAAGTGCTTGAACATATAGCTGATGAAAATATCTCAGATGTTGACTTTATGTGGAGTGATGAGGAGGATGGAGATGTAAGAAAATATCCATATTTAAAACTTTATTAAGTAAAATACTTATATTAATATATATTTTTTATGGATAGATGCATTTTTATGATGGATAGATGCACTTTTAATGAGATTTTAGGTAGTATATTTGATAGACATTTTAACTAAAGTTCCTGGTCGTGATAAAAACTCGTTTTACTGCACTCAGGGAGGCCCCTGAGTCTGTGGCACCAAGGGCTATCCCGAAATTCCACCGTCCGCCAACCCACTATTTTTATAATGGGATAAATGCTACGTGGGATCTCAATATCTCAGCTCAGGAGGGATTGGAACACTGGTCGTTTTTTTTGCGGGTCAAAATTTTAAGTTGCTCTGATCTTCTTGAAACTCTGAATTCTGATAGAGGGCCATGAGACTTAGAGCCTGAGTGCAAAAATGGAGGCTCTACACCCTTCAGAGCTGAGATATTGAGATTCTCACATAGCATTTATGCCGTTATAAATATCTGATATCTCCGCTCTGGAAGGGTCTGGAGCCTCCATTTTTGCACTCAGGTCTAAGTCACATGGCCCTCTTATCAGAATCCAGAGTTTCAAGAAGATTGGAGAAACTTTGTTTTTCACACCGAAAAAAAAACATAAGGGGTACCACTGTCGTTTTTTTGGGGGGTCAAAATTTTGAGTTTCTCTGATCTTCTTGAAACTCGGGATTCTGATAGAGGGCCATAAGACTTCGACCTGAGTGCAAAAATGGAGGCTCTAGACCCTTCCAGAGCTGAGATTTTGATATCCCACGTTGCATTTATGCCATTATAAATATCTCAATATCTCCGCTCTGGAAGGGTCTAGAGCCTCCATTTTTGCACTCAGGTCTAAGTCACATGGCCCTCTATCAGAATCCAGAGTTTCAAGAAGATTGGAGAAACTTTTTTTTTCGCACCAAAAAAAAAACATAAGGGGTACCACTGTCGTTTTTTTTGGGGGTCAAAATTTTGAGTTTCTCTGATCTTCTTGAAACTCGGGATTCTGATAGAGGGCCATGGACTTCGACCTGAGTGCAAAATGGAGGCTCTAGACCCTTCCAGAGCTGAGATTTTGATATCCTACGTCAGCATTTATGCCATTATAAATATCTCAATATCTCCGCTCTGGAAGGGTCTAGAGCCTCCATTTTTGCACTCAGGTCTAAGTCACATGGCCCTCTATCAGAATCCAGAGTTTCAAGAAGATTGGAGAAACTTTTTTTTTCACACCAAAAAAAAAACATAAGGGGTACCACTGTCGTTTTTTTTGGGGGTCAAAATTTTGAGTTTTCTCTGATCTTCTTGAAACTCGGGATTCTGATAGAGGGCCATAAGACTTCGACCTGAGTGCAAAATGGAGGCTCTAGACCCTTCCAGAGCTGAGATTTTGATATCCCACGTCGCATTTATGCCATTATAAATATCTCAATATCTCCGCTCTGGAAGGGTCTAGAGCCTCCATTTTTGCACTCAGGTCTAAGTCACATGGCCCTCTATCAGAATCCAGAGTTTCAAGAAGATTGGAGAAACTTTTTTTTTTCGCACCAAAAAAAAAAACATAAGGGGTACCACTGTTCGTTTTTTTTGGGGGTCAAAATTTTGAGTTTCTCTGATCTTCTTGAAACTCGGGATTCTGATAGAAGGCCAGTGACTCGAACCTGAGTGCAAAAATGGAGGCTCTAGACCCTTCCAGAGCTGAGATTTTGATATCTCCACGTCGCATTTATGCCATTATAAATATCTCAATATCTCCGCTCTGGAAGGGTCTAGAGCCTCCATTTTTGCACTCAGGTCTAAGTCACATGGCCCTCTATCAGAATCCAGAGTTTCAAGAAGATTGGAGAAACTTTTTTTCGCACCAAAAAAAAAACATAAGGGGTACCACTGTCGTTTTTTTTTTGGGGGGTCAAAATTTGAGTTTCTCTGATCTTCTTGAAACTCTGAATCTGATAGAGGCCATGACTACGACCTAAGTCAAAAAATGGAGGCTCTACACCCTTGCCAGAGCTGAGATATTGAGATCTCATCGTAGCATTTATGCCGTTATAAATATCTCAATATCTCAGCTCTGGAAGGGTCTGGAGCCTCCATTTTTGCACTCAGGTCTAAGTCACATGGCCCTCTATCAGGAATCCAGAGTTTCAGAGAAGATTGGAGAAACTTTTGTTTTTTCGCACCAAAAAAAAAACATAAGGGGTACCACTGTCGTTTTTTTCGGGAGGTCAGAATTTTGAGTTTCTCTGATCTTCTTGAAACTTGAGGATATTGATAGAGGGCCATGGGACTTTCGACCTGAGTGCAAAAATGGAGGCTCTACACCTTCCAGAGCTGAGATTTTGATATCCCACGTCACATTTATGCCATTATAAATATCTCAATATCTCCGCTCTGGAAGGGTCTAGAGCCTCCATTTTTGCACTCAGGTCTAAGTCACATGGCCCTCTATCAGAATCCAGAGTTTCAAGAAGATTGGAGAAACTTTTTTTTCGCACCAAAAAAAAAAACATAAGGGGTACCACTGTCGTTTTTTTTGGGGGGTCAAAATTTTGAGTTTCTCTGATCTTCTTGAAACTCGGGATTCTGATAGAGGGCCATGAGACTTCGACCTGAGTGCAAAATGGAGGCTCTAGACCCTTCCAGAGCTGAGATTTTGATATCCCACGTCGCATTTATGCCATTATAAATATCTCAATATCTCCGCTCTGGAAGGGTCTAGAGCCTCCATTTTTGCACTCAGGTCTAAGTCACATGGCCCTCTATCAGAATCCAGAGTTTCAAGAAGATTGGAGAAACTTTTTTTTTCGCACCAAAAAAAAAAAACATAAGGGGTACCACTGTCGTTTTTTTTTGGGGGTCAAAATTTTGAGTTTCTCTGATCTTCTTGAAACTCAGGATTCTGATAGAGGGCCATGAGACTTCGACCTGAGTGCGAAATGGAGGCTCTGACCCTTCCAGAGCTGAGATTTTGATATCCCACGTCGCATTTATGCCATTATAAATATCTCAATATCTCCGCTCTGGAAGGGTCTAGAGCCTCCATTTTTGCACTCAGGTCTAAGTCACATGGCCCTCTATCAGAATCCAGAGTTTCAAGAAGATTGGGAGAAACTTTTTTTTTTCGCACCAAAAAAAAAAACATAAGGGGTACCACTGTCGTTTTTTTTTGGGGGTCAAAATTTTGAGTTTCTCTGATCTTCTTGAAACTTAGGATTCTGATGAGAGGCCATGAGACTTCGACCTGAGTGCAAAAATGGAGGCTCTAGACCCTTCCAGAGCTGAGATTTTGATATCCCACGTCACATTTATGCCATTATAAATATCTCAATATCTCCGCTCTGGAAGGGTCTAGAGCCTCCATTTTTGCACTCAGGTCTAAGTCACATGGCCCTCTATCAGAATCCAGAGTTTCAAGAAGATTGGAGAAACTTTTTTTTTCGCACCAAAAAAAAAACATAAGGGGTACCACTGTCGTTTTTTTTTGGGGGTCAGAATTTTTGAGTTTCTCTGATCTTCTTGAAACTCGGGATTTTGATAGAGGGCCATAGACTTCGACCTGAGTGCCAAAATGGAGGCTCTAGACCCTTGCAGAGCTGAGATTTTGAGTATCCTACGTAGCATTTATGCCATTATAAATACTCAATATCTCCACTCTGGAGGGGTCTGGAGCCTCCATTTTTGCACTCAGGTCTAAGTCCCATGACCCTCTATCAGAATCCAGAGTTTCAAGAAGATTGGAGAAACTTCTTTTTTCGCACACAAAAAAAAACATAAGGGGTACCACTGTCGTTTTTTTTTGGGGTCTAAATTTTGAGTTGCTCTGATCTTCTTGAAACTCGGAATTCTGATAGGAGGGCCATGAGCTTAGACCTGAGTGCAAAATGGAGGCTCTACACCCTTCCAGAGCTGAGATGTTGATCTCACGTAGCATTTATTCGTTATAAATATCTCAATATCTCAGCTCTGGAAGGGTCTGGAGCCTCCATTTTTGCACTCAGGTCTAAGTCACATGGCCCTCTATCAGAATCCAGAGTTTCAAAGAAGATTGGAGAAACTTTTTTTTCGCACACAAAAAAAAAAATCATAAGGGGTACCACTGTCGTTGTTTTTTTTTTGGGGTCAGAAATTTTGAGTTTCTCTGATCTTCTTGAAAGCTCGGATTCTGATAGAGGGCCATGAGACTTCAACCTGAGTGCAAAAATGGAGGCTCTACACCCTTCCAGAGCTGAGATATTGAGAGCTCATGTAGCATTTATGCCGTTATAAATATCTCAATATCTCAGCTCTGGAAGGGTCTGGAGCCTCCATTTTGCACTCAGGTCTAGGTCCCATGACCCTCTATCAGAATCCAGAGTTTCGAGAAGATTGGAGAAACTTTTTTTCGCACCAAAAAAAAAAAAAACATAAGGGGTACCACTGTCGTTTTTTTTGGGGTGGAGAGTTTGAGTTTCTCTGATCTTCTGAAATTGAGGGATTCTGATAAAGGGCCATAATGCCTTCGAGCCTGAGTGCAAAATGAAAAGCTGAGACCCTTCCAGACTGAGATTTTGATATCCCACGTCGCATTTATGCCATTATGAATATCTCAATATCTCCGCTCTGGAAGGGTCTAGAGCCTCCATTTTTGCACTCAGATCTAAGTCACATGGCCCTCTATCAGAATCCAGAGTTTCAAGAAAATGCAAAATTTTGACCCCGAAAAAAAAACGACAGTGGTACCCCTTCGGTTTTTTTTGTTCGGGTCAAAATTTTGATCTTTCTTGAAACTCTGGATTCTGATAGAGGGCCATGGGACTTAGATCTGAGTGCAAAAATGGAGGCTCTAGACCCTTCCAGAGCTGAGATATTTAGATATTTATAATGGCATACAGAGCTGAGATATTGAGATATTTACAATGGCATAAATGCTACATAAAATCTCAATATCTCAGCTCTGGAAGGTCTAGAGCCTCATTTTTGCACTCAGATCTAAGTCCCATGGCCCTCTATCAGAATCCAGAGTTTCAAGAAAATCAAAATTTTGACCCGAAAAAAAAACGACAGTGGTACCCCTTACGTTTTTTTTTTCGGGTCAAAATTTTGATTTTCTTGAAACTCTGGATTCTGATAGAGGGCCATGGGACTTTAGATCTGAGTGCAAAAATGGAGGCTCTAGACCCTTCCAGAGCTGAGATATTTGAGATTTCACAGTAGCATTTAGTGCCATTGTAGATATCTCAATATCTACAATTGCATGTATGCCATTATGAATATCTCAATATCTCAGCTCTGGAAGGGTCTAGAGCCTCCATTTTTGCACTCAGATCTAAGTCCCATGGCCCTCTATCAGAATCCAGAGTTTCAAGAAAATCAAAATTTTGACCCGAAAAAAAAACGACAGTGGGTACCCCTTACGTTTTTTTTTTCGGGTCAAAATTTTGATTTTCTTGAAACTCTGGATTCTGATAGAGGGCCATGTGACTTAGATCTGAGTGCAAAAATGGAGGCTCTAGACCCTTCCAGAGCTGAGATATTGAGATTTCACGTAGCATTTATGCCATTGTAAATATCTCAATATCTCAGCTCTGTATGCCATTATAAATATCTAAATATCTCAGCTCTGGAAGGGTCTAGAGCCTCCATTTTTGCACTCAGATCTAAGTCCCATGGCCCTCTATCAGAATCCAGAGTTTCAAGAAAATCAAAATTTTGACCCGAAAAAAAAACGTAAGGGGTACCACTGTCGTTTTTTTTTTCGAGGTCAAAATTTTGATTTTCTTGAAACTCTGAATTCTGATAGAGGGCCATGTGACTTTAGATCTGAGTGCAAAAATGGAGGCTCTAGACCCTTCCAGAGCTGAGATATTGAGATTTCACGTAGCATTTATGCCATTGTAAATATCTCAATATCTAGCTCTGTATGCCATTATAAATATCTAAATATCTCAGCTCTGGAAGGGTCTAGAGCCTCCATTTTTGCACTCAGATCTAAGTCCCATGGCCCTCTATCAGAATCCAGAGTTTCAAGAAAATCAAAATTTTGACCCAAAAAAAAACGTAAGGGGTACCACTGTCGTTTTTTTTCGAGGTAGAAATTTTGATTTTCTTGAAACTCTGGAATTCTGATAGAGGGCCATGTGACTTAGATCTGAGTGCAAAAATGGAGGCTCTAGACCCTTCCAGAGCTGAGATATTGAGATTTCACGTAGCATTTATGCCATTGTAAATATCTCAATATCTCAGCTCTGTATGCCATTATAAATATCTAAATATTCTCAGCTCTGGAAGGGTCTAGAGCCTCCATTTTTGCACTCAGATCTAAGTCCCATGGCCCTCTATCAGAATCCAGAGTTTCAAGAAAATCAAAATTTTGACCCGAAAAAAAAAACGTAAGGGGTACCACTGTCGTTTTTTTTCGAGGGTCGAAATTTTGATTTTCTTGAAACTCTGGATTCTGATAGAGGGCCATGTGACTTAGATCTGAGTGCAAAAATGGAGGCTCTGACCCTTCCAGAGCTGAGTATTGAGATTTCACGTAGCATTTATGCCATTGTAAATATCTCAATATCTCAGCTCTGTATGCCATTATAAATATCTAAATATCTCAGCTCTGGAAGGGTCTAGAGCCTCCATTTTTGCACTCAGATCTAAGTCCCATGGCCCTCTATCAGAATCCAGAGTTTCAAGAAAATCAAAATTTTGACCCGAAAAAAAAAAACGTAAGGGGTACCACTGTCGTTTTTTTTCGGGTGAGATTTTGATTTTCTTGAAACTCTGGAATCTGATAAAGGCCATGTGACTTAGATCTGAGTGCGAAAATGGAGGCTCTAGACCCTTCCAGAGCTGAGAATATTGAGATTTCACGTAGCATTTATGCCATTGTAAATATCTCAATATCTCAGCTCTGTATGCCATTATAAATATCTAAATATCTCAGCTCTGGAAGGGTCTAGAGCCTCCATTTTTGCACTCAGATCTAAGTCCCATGGCCCTCTATCAGAATCCAGAGTTTCAAGAAAATCAAAATTTAGACCCAAAAAAAAACGACAGTGGTACCCCTTACGATTTTTTTAGAGTCAGAATTTTGATTTTCTTGAAACTCTGGATTCTGATAGAGGGCCATGGGACTTAATCTGAGAATGAAGGCTCTAGACCCTTCCAGAGCTGAGTATTAGATGTTTTATAATGGCATACAAGCTGAGATATTGAGATATTTACAATGGCATAAATGCTACATGAATCTCAATATCTCAGCTCTGGAAGGTATTGAGCCTCCATTTTTGCACTCAGATCTAAGTCCCATGGCCCTCTATCAGAATCCAGAGTTTCAAGAAAATCAAAATTTTGACCCGAAAAAAAAACGTAAGGGGTACCACTGTCGTTTTTTTTTCGGGTCAAAATTTTGATTTTCTTGAAACTCTGGATTCTGATAGAGGGCCATGTGACTTAGATCTAAGTGCAAAAATGGAGGCTCTAGACCCTTCCAGAGCTGAGATATTGAGATTTCACGTAGCATTTATGCCATTGTAAATATCTCAATATCTCAGCTCTGTATGCCATTATAAATATCTAAATATCTCAGCTCTGGAAGGGTCTAGAGCCTCCATTTTTGCACTCAGATCTAAGTCCCATGGCCCTCTATCAGAATCCAGAGTTTCAAGAAAATCAAAATTTTGACCCAAAAAAAAAACGTAAGGGGTACCACTGTACGTTTTTTTTCGGGTTCAAAATTTTGATTTCTTTGAAACTCTGGATTCTGATAAAGGGCCATGTGACTTAGATCTGAGTGCAAAAATGGAGGCTCTAGACCCTTCCAGAGCTGAGATATTGAGAATTTCACGTAGCATTTATGCCATTGTAAATATCTCAATATCTCAGCTCTGTATGCCATTATAAATATCTAAATATCTCAGCTCTGGAAGGGTCTAGAGCCTCCATTTTTGCACTCAGATCTAAGTCCCATGGCCCTCTATCAGGAATCCAGAGTTTCAAGAAAATCAAAATTTTGACCCAAAAAAAAAACGACAGTGGTACCCCTTACGTTTTTTTTTCGAGGTTGAAATTTTGATTTTCTTGAAACTTCTGGATTCTGATAGAGGGCCATGTGACTTGATCTGAGTGCAAAGATGGAGGCTCTAGACCCTTCCAGAGCTGAGATATTGAGATTTCACGTAGCATTTATGCCATTGTAAATATCTCAATATCTCAGCTCTGTATGCCATTATAAATATCTAAATATCTCAGCTCTGGAAGGGTCTAGAGCCTCCATTTTTGCACTCAGATCTAAGTCCCATGGCCCTCTATCAGAATCCAGAGTTTCAAGAAAAT
>JAQIUQ010004469.1:0-70000 GCA_030378365.1 Hybognathus amarus
ATATATATATATATATATATATATATATATATATATATATATATACTGTATATATATATATATGTATATATATATATATATATATATATATATATATATATATATATATACTACTGTATATATATATATATATATTGTATATATATATACTGTATATATATATATATATATATATATATATATATATATATATATATATATATATATATATATATACACTCACTGGCCACTTTATTAGGTACCCCATGCTAGTAACGGGTTGGACCCCCTTTTGCCTTCAGAACTGCCTCAATTCTTCGTGGCATAGATTCAACAAGGTGCTGGAAGCATTCCTCAGGGAGTTTGGTCCATATTGACATGATGGCATCACACAGTTGCCGAAGATTTGTCGGCTGCACATCCATGATGCGATCTTCCCGTTCTACCACATCCCAAAGATGCTCTATTGGATTGAGATCTGGTGACTGTGGAGGCCATTTGAGTACAGCGAACTCATTGTCATGTTCAAGAAACCAGTCTGAGATGATTCCAGCTTTATGACATGGCGCATTATCCTGCTGAAAGTAGCCATCAGAAGTTGGGTACATTGTGGTCATAAAGGGATGGACATGGTCAGCAACAATACTCAGGTAGGCTGTGGCGTTGCAACGATGCTCAATTGGTACCAAGGGGCCCAAAGAGTGCCAAGAAAATATTCCCCACACCATGACACCACCACCACCAGCCTGAACCGTTGTATACAAGGCAGGATGGATCCATGCTTTCATGTTGTAGACGCCAAATTCTGACCCTACCATCCGAATGTCGCAGCAGAAATCGAGACCAGGCAACGTCTTTCCAATCTTCTATTGTCCAATTTCAATGAGCTTGTGCAAATTGTAGCCTCAGTTTCCTGTTCTTAGCTGAAAGGAGTGGCACCCGGTGTGGTCTTCTGCTGCTGTAGCCCATCTGCCTCAAAGTTCGACGCACTGTGCGTTCAGAGATGCTCTTCTGCCCACCTTGGTTGTAACGGGTGGTTATTTGAGTCACTGTTGCCCTTCTATCAGCTCGAACCAGTCTGGCCATTCTCCTCTGACCTCTGGCATCAACAAGGCATTTCCGCCCACAGAACTGCTGCTCACTGGATGTTTTTTCTTCGGACCATTCTCTGTAAACCCTAGAGATGGTTGTGCGTGAAAATCCCAGTAGATTAGCAGTTTCTGAAATGCTCAGACCAGCCCTTCTGGCACCAACAATCATGCCACGTTCAAAGTCACTCAAATCACCTTTCTTCCCCATACTGATGCTCGGTTTGAACTGCAGGAGATTGTCTTGACCATGTCTACATGCCTAAATGCACTGAGTTGCCGCCATGTGATTGGCTGCTTAGAAATTAAGTGTTAACGAGCAGTTGGACAGGTGTACCTAATAAAGTGGCCGGTGAGTGTATATATATATATGAGGAATTCATTACTGGGATTTTGCAACTTTATTTACTGGGGCATAAACTCATTAAAGGAGTAGTTCACTTAAAAAAAACAAAAAAAAAAACAAAAAAAAAAACTTTTGCTGATAATTTACTCACCCCCATGTCATCCAAGATGTCCATGTCTTTCTTTCTTCATTCGAAAGAAATTAAGGTTTTTGATGAAAACATTCCAGGATTTTTCTCCATATAATGGACTTCAATGGGAACCAAACGGTTCAAGGTCCAAAAGACAGTTTCAGTGCAAACTACAAACTGTTCAAAGGACTTTAAACGATTCCAGCCGATGAATAAGGGTCTTATCAGCGAAAACCATCAGTCATTAAAAAAAACAAAAAAACAAAAAAATAAACAAGGTTTAAGTTTTATAGCTCAAATGGTCGCCTTGCTCTGTTCTGTGATGCGCGTTCGTGACTCTTCTATTCAAGCTCGTTCATCAAATGAACGAATCTTTCCCGGGTCAACTCCTTCATTGCGTTCAATGAATGAACCAAATGACACGAAAAATATTTGTTCATTTTGATAAACGAGCTTCGAACAGAGTCACGAACACGCATCAGCAGAACAGAGCAAGGAGATTTTTCTTATAAAACTTAAGCTTAGTTATTTATTTATTAAATGAGCAATCCTTTTGCTGGATAAGACCCTTATTCATCGTCTGAAATCGTTTAAATCCCTTTGAACAGTTTGCAGTTTGCACTGAAACTGTCTTTTGGACCTTGAACCGTTTGGTTCCCATTGAAGTCCATTATATGGAGAAAAATCCAGGAATGTTTTCATCAACCTTAATTTACTCTCATTAAACTACTCCTTTAATTTCTGACCCTGATATAGCTAATGTTAAGCACAGAATTGCTCAAACAAACAGATTGCATTCTGTTTGGTGCTGCTGGTGTCACGAAAATGGTACACTACACCTTTACATTGAAAGTCTACATCCCCCCAGATAAAGCAGTGAATCATTTTTCTGAACGTTAACAGAATCAGGGAAGATAGTCTGACAGTACCTTCACACTTTCTGCTTCTGAGATTTCTCTGAAAGCCAGGTTTGCAGTGGCAAATTGCATTTGTGTTTGTATGATTGCACACTGCATCCTCCCCACATGGATTCATCCTCTTTCCACATATGTCTCCATTTGAAGCTGGAATAAAGAGAGCGAGAGCTTTGAAGTGACATACTTGCAGCCCACTGTCCCAGTGCATGATGGGATTCTTTTTAGTGTGTGTTTTGATGCTTGGTCATTGGCGACAAATAAAATAAGTATAAGAAAAACACATCTGGAAGATAAGCCAGAATGATTTTCACATGGCAATTCCAGATGCACAGCACGTGTCCATGTAATCCACCATGACTGCCTTAAATCTGACAATATTGCTTGTTTTCCAGACAGATGTATCAGAGATTGGGTAAAACATGTACAAGCCTTGCAGTCCTGTTCATCCGATCCTCCATCTCCACAGTCATCAAACAGATCGCACTGTAGCTGTGCGGGTATACATTTACCGATTACTGCAGGTAAACTCTGCCTTCCCACATGGCTTCGGCCTGAGTTGACACAGTCTCTGGTTTGGGCCCCATAGGAAAAATAGGAAAAAACAACAACATCCATTTCAATCCAAACTTCAGCTGACACATCTTATTCAGCACCACCCAAAGAGTCTTCCATCAAATTTACTAAGATCATTTGAATGATTAATGAGCACTACTGTCTCTATCTGAAATACCTCAGGAACTGCTAGCAAAACAATGACACCACTAAATTCTAGACTAGTTTTTTTTTTGTCAATTAAATAAAATGTATGGCACACAAAAGATTGATTTCTCATTGTGCTGTTGAGGATAAAGGCATCATCAAAGACTTGTGAGTGAGCCTACCACATTCATCTTCATCAGAGTTGTCCCCACAGTTATCCACATTGTTACAGATTTGATCAAGCCGTAGACACACTCTGTCATTTCTGCAGCGAGTATGGCCTTGCTGGAGGACAAGGCAATTTGGCTATAGTAAAAAGAACAAAATGTTACAGTATGTGCAAATATAAAATGATTTTTTTTATACTAGTGTTTTATAAATTACTCATTTGTTGGAATTGGATTAGCATCAGTGATATCGTTTTGCTCATGTAGTGTATTTAAAGGGATAGTTCACTTTGAAATTATTTTTTTATATGTTTTTGCTTACCTCAAGGGCATCCAAGATGTAGGTGTCATTGTTTCCACAGTATTTTCAATTTTGACATTTTTCAGTCAAACCGTTGTTGTCTGCCAGTCAAATAATGCAGGTTTAGGGGTCCATGTCAGAAGAGCATGCACAGAGAAGTCCAAATTAAACACGATTTAATGACTTGTAAATGTAAGTACACATTGATGGCCTAAGACACGAAACGAGCGGTTTTTGTGAGAGAACGAACAGTATTTATATCGTTTTTACCTCGTGTAAATCACAAGGCGTGTTTCCAGTTACAGATTTGCACAAAACTTTTGCGATATTTTCCAAATGTCGATAAAAAACTATTGCGAAATGACGGTGTTTCCATCAACTGATGTTTTGCGACTAAAACGTCTTTTTTCCGCTCTCGCGATAAGTCATTCCAAAAATCATGGCAACGGACTTTGGTAGGTTTATAACCTATTTCACAGCCATACACCGCACTAGACATTATTATTATTAATGGAAGGAGACGTGGTGTGTTATCCAAGCATTAATGGCAGGGAAAGACACTGGGTTCCTGGTGTTTATCCCTTATTTCTGCTTCGATGTCTCTGATGGCATTTCTTTGAGGTTTAGAGATTTGTTCTTTTTAAAGTGGACATGTAAAGCTTTGGTCTATAAAGGCTATTGGTTCAGTTCTCGCGCTCCAGTTCACGAAGATCATGAGCGCCTGATTGTTTTATGTTATTTTACAAAAGCACAACGTTTTCTTGTTATTGTGACATTACACAAATAAAAGTATTTGCGAATAATGTATTATTATTTTCTGTATAACCAGAAATGATAGAGTATTGTTGATAAGTTGATTCCACTGTTGATGGGAAAATGAAAGTGTTCACGGCGCGCCCACGCCTGTCTGCCATTCAGCGCGTGCTCCAAACTCCACACACACTCTTGGATATTGGACAAAATCGAGTGTTTATTTGTGATAATCTTAGCCCTATTATTGTCCAACCTGTAGCCTACTATGAATGAGATGTGACGAACTGCTTTGTTCCTTTTTTAGATAAAAGCGTCTTCTACATACGTAGCCTATAAATGTTATAATAGGCTAATGATGATAATTATTATTATTATTTGCGGACACGGACCTAAAACACACTCTGTCTTCTAAGCCAGGTGACTGTAAATGCGCAAAATCCGTTTCCATTGCAGTTTTGCAAAAAAAAACATTTTTTCGATCTGCCCGAAAAACCTTCTCATGTGAGCGTCAAAACTTTTTTGCGATAAACGGGAATTTTTGCGAAATTGTGTGTTTCCATTTAGCGTATTTTCATTTTCACAATTTCAATTTGCGCAAACTGAAGGGTAATGGAAACGCAGCTACAGTGACGTCCAAGTGATCTGAATCAGTTGTGCAATGTCTAACTGAACCGGACTGAATCAGTTCAATGTTACGCCGGAAGTGATCGCTTGCGTGCTACGTCACTCAATATTTCACACGAGATTTCAGAAGATTTACCTTTCACTAAACATATTTTGATATACCGAAATCGTCTTCCATTGTGAGTTTCTAAATATGTTTAGTGAAAGGTAAAACTTACGAAATCTCTGTATAAACAAAGAGCGACTTAGACACGCAAGCGAATCACTTCCGGCGCATGCACAGACTGAAGCGCCCGTGCCTTCAGATCAGTGTGTCATGGCTGAGGTAAAAACTATATAAATACTGTTCGTTTTCTCACACAAACGCGCTCGTTTCGTGTCTTAAGCCATCAATGTGTACTTACATTTACGAGTCATTCAATCATGTTTAATTTTGACTTCTCTGTGCATGCTCTTTGAGGTGAACCCAGGGTGAACCCCATTAGCCTCCAGTGTATGACTGATGGACAACAACGGTTTAACCAGAAAAATATAAAAATTGAAAATACTGTGGAAACAAAGACACCTACATTTTGGATGCCCTTGAGGTAAGCTAAAACATATCCAAAATTAATTTCAAAGTGAACTATCCCTTTAATTGGTAATGCAGTCAGTGATTCCTACATACAGACAGTTTAGTATCAGAAAAGTCAAATGAAAAGTTCAGCAGGTTAAAAGCGCGTCGTAGGTCATGCAATTCCACTGGGAGAGTTGAATATCCTGACCGCACATTTCGGAGTCTTCATCAGAGTTGTCTCCGCAGTCATCCTCACCATCGCACACCCACACATGCAGCTTACACAGGGTGTTGTTGCAGATGAACTCATTGGGGCGACAGAAGAAAGCATCTGAATAAACAAAAATAAACTGGTTTTTAAACTGTAACGCATGAGATAATATGCAGTAAAAAAGGGTTATGACAACCTGAACAAGCACAAGCACATACACAAACAATTTTGATCATTTCCAAAACATTTTCATTATGAAAACTGTCTCAGAAAAAGATAAACAGTGTAACACTTTAGTTTGGGGACCAATTCTAGGGCCCTATAATTTCTAGATCACGTATTATAAAAAGGACACTCTTTTTACAACTAAAATAACAGTAAAGGGTAAAAAAAAATTAATTCCCAAAAATTAAACAGAAAAAAAGGAATTTGCAAAAATTACAGACGAAAAAACGGAATTTGGGAAAAAATAAAATGGAATTTGGGAAAGAATAAAACTGATTTTATAGGGCCCTACAATTCTCACTATATAGTTGCGTATTATTAGCTTCCATATACTGTAACTCTGACGCTTTTGTGACTAACATTTCTTTAGAGTAACCATGGAGTATAAAATTCAATATAAATTCTCGGTAATGCATTGGACTCTACCGATCGCAGAAGTTATTGAAGCATCCTTAGACCTTCACCGAAAATACCTTCAGTGCATAGAGCCCATTGGCTATTTATTGGTTATAATGCACATCTTATTGCCTGACCATATTCTATATCCCTTAATCCTACTCAATACCTAAACTTGACCAACTACTTTGTTTACTGAGTTTATTGAGGCAAAAGTCATAGTTAATAGTGATTGTGTGTTCCCCAAACTAAAGTTTGACCATAAATATGGACATCTTCATACCATGACCACAGGTTTCTTCATCGCTGTGGTCCACACAATCAAACACGTCAGTCGCAGCGCCATCGTTTGGGGATGCAGGTGAGCATGGTTTTTGCACAGAAACTCATCTTCTCTGCACTCCTTGACACAGTCCATCTGGTGTGAGCAGAACAACGAAAGCCTAAAATACTCACTTTCAAGAGAAAGAATTTGCTGTACTTCTGAAAGTGCAGAAAGTCTCTGTTTCCATGGAGTCGAACATGAGTCTAGTATACTAGGTTTCCAATATGGTACATGTTTATCTCACAGCTAATTAAAACAATATGCCATGATGTTATATGAATTGCTTGTTTGAAGCACAAATCATAAAATATGAGCTTCTGAACTAATAAACGTGCTAGTGTTCTATATACAGTATGTCTTTGGTTTTGAACCTTTGATTACTTATGTATCTGATTAAACTAATTCATAATGAATAGTTTCACTGTGGAGTGCCACATCAATTTCACTGTCGACTGTTTCATCTGTTCTACACTGATGAAACATCCAGCTGAAACCAGCTTTAAGGCTGGAACACACTAAACGACTTTTAAATTCTGAACACATCTTTTTTTAAAAAACTATGGAGCATCATAAACTTGCCAACTTAATAAATAATTACAGAGGAAAAACTGGGCATCATACACTAAACGACTGAGAATCACACAATACCAGACTTTCAATTCATCATACAAACACAACAAACTCGTGCTTAAACATGAGCTTTGCTGCTAGGAGACACGTGACAAATGAAAACAATAAGATTGGCTCAAAATATCAAAATGTTTGATATCTTCCAGACTACTGGTAGATGGACTAAAAAAATTGCTAGAAAATTGGAGTCTGTGACTATTATACACGATTTTCTGTGAAATATGGTCAACTTAAAGCTGCATAGCTCTGACATTGGCAGCTTGTCCAAACTGTAAATCTGGGCAAAAGCAGTGTAGTATATAACAGCCTTTAGTCGTCAGTCGTATTTACAATTTATTTATAAAGCTGTTCCTAAGCAGTACTATTGAAGCTTGTTTCTGCCACTGAATGAAAAAAATAAAATAAATAACTGTGACTTTTTATCTCACAATTCTGACTTTTTTCTCACAATTGCAAGTCTTATATCTCAATGAAATTGCAAGATAAAAAGTCAGAATTGCGTGATAAAAAGTCAGAATATGTGTGATATAAAGTCGCAATTGCGTGTTATAAAGTCAGAATTGTGAAGATATAAAGTTAGAATTGCCGAATGAATATAAATTTAGAATATAGTGAAGATATAAAGAATTAAGTAAAGTCAAGTATATAAGTCAGAATATTACAAGATATAAAGTTTAGAATTGCTGAGTATATAAAGTCAGAATTAGAGAGATATAAAGTCAGAATTGCTAGATATAAAGTCAGAATTGAGAATATAAAGTTAGAATTGCGAGATATAAAGTCAGAAAATTAAGAATATAAAGTAGAGAATACGCAAGATATAAAGTCAGAATTGTGAGATATAAAGTTAGAATTGCGAGATATAAAGTCAGAATTGGGTGATATAAAGTCGCAGAAAAAAAAGACAGAAGTGCGACTTTTTATCTCACAACTCTGACTTTTTCTCACAATTGCGAGTTACATCTCTTTATAACATAATTGTGAGGCTATATGTCGAAATTCCAACATCTTCTCAGAATTGTGAGAATATAAACTCGCAATTGCAACTTATCAGGCCAATTCTAAGGGGGAAAAAAGACTAACTTCAGAATAGTTTAAATAGTTTAAATATTCTGAAATAGTTCAGAATAGTTTAAATTGAGGATGCACCGTATACCACTTTTTGGAAAACGGAATAATCAGTACGAGTTACTTGCATTTCAGTACTCACCCAATACCAGACTTATACTTAATAAAAAAAAACATGATTTAAAATCAGTTTTAACTATTTTTCCAATTTATTTAATTATATTTTATTTCATTTCATATATATATATATATATATATATATTCTTTTTTTTTTCTTTCTTTTTTTTTCCAAATAGTTATAATAAAAAAAATTCAATTCAATGACTATTATTTATGATGGTACATCTATGAAAGCATTGAAGGCTACATGCTGTTTATATCGAAAATATTGATGATATTGAGAATATTGCTTATAAAAAATCAAGAGAAAAAGCAACCTTATGCACACATTATTAGTAGTAGCAATTTTGATTAATAGAGACGTAGTTAAATCTATTGTAACAGTAGCCTAATATAATTATTTCTGTCAATTTCTTAGCCAAACTTTATTTTGACGGGTTGCCGTGAAGACCTTTGAAGTTTCTGTGCGGGTCTGATACATAGACATTGGGCGTTTCTCAATGTCAAAGGGAAGTATCCTTGACATTGAGAAACACCTAGTAAAAGAAATGATATGAACTGATCGTTTTTCTCAAATGAAACGGTAGAATACCTACCGTGTACTCATGAAGTGACTCTCGGAGATGAAATCATGAATCATGTCATCATATCGTGAGGCAGCAGAGACGGAGACAGCGCGAGCGTCACTCGAGCTTCAGTGTGTGTGAGAGGTAGCTAACGTTAAATGAAACCGCGGTCTGCACTGTTCATTCACACAGAGACAAGCAGAACATGCAGGTTTTATATTTAAACAGTCGTTTGGCAGTTTAATACTACACAGACACACATCAGCAGCGCCGCGCGTCGCCATGTCTCAGCGCTTTCATGATGACTGACGCAACTTCACGCCCTCCGTGCATGTGCATGTGGAACGGAACTGGGTTTGATCAGGTATTCTGGTACCACCGGGACTTGGTACCGTGACGTTTACATTTTTTAGTACCGACTTAGTCCACGCGGCTGACAGGTCTCGTCTCGCCTCGCCTTCTCCCCGCTCTGAGCTGCAGCCGGGGCCTGGGGGCGGGCACTGGCGCCTGTGATTAACCCATTTCTCAGACCGTGCGTATCGGTCCCCGTATCTGGGGGACTTTTGAAGTTACGAGTACTTTAAAAATGTGGTATGCAGGCCAATACCGATACCAGTAGTATCGAGTTTCGGTGCATCCCTAGTTTAAATCTCACTAATCTGACTTTATATCTCACAATTCTGACTTTATATCATGCATTTCTGACTTTATAACATGCAATTGCGACTTTACATCTAGCAATTCTGACTTTACATCTCGCAATTCTGACTTTATATCTAGCAATTTTGACTTTACAACTCGCAATTCTGACTTTATTTCATGCAATTCTGACTTTATATCTAGCAATTCTGACTTTATATGTCACAATTCTTACTTTACAATCGACTTCTGCATATTTTCTGACTTTATATCTCGCAATTCTGACTTTACAATGCATTCTGCAAATTTTGACTTCATAATTTGACTTTTAACTCGTAATTTTGACTATCTAGCAATTCTGACTTTATATCTAGCAATTCTGACTTTATATCTAGCAATTCTGACTTTACAACTCGCAATTCTGACTTTATATCTCGCAATTCTGACTTTATAACTCGCAATTCTGACTTTATATCACGCAGTTCTGACTTTATATCTCGCAATTCTGACTTTATATCTCAGCGATTGCGACTTTATATGACGCAATTCTGACTTTATATTTCGCAAATCTGACTTTATAACTCGCAATTCTGACTTTATATCTAGCAATTCTGACTTTATATCTCGCAATTCTGACTTTACAACTCACAATTCTGACTTTATATCACGCAATTCAGACTTTATATCTTAGCGATTTGACTTGCGAGAAGTGAACTCGGCAATTGCGAGAAAAGTCAGAATTGTGAGATAAAAAGTCGCAATTACCTTTTATATTTTTCATTATATGGCGGAAACAAGCTTCCATACAAGTACAACCCAAAGGTTTGCTCGTGAACAGTCATTTTACAGAGGACAGCTTCCTCATCCTGGGAGAGTACAATGCAGGCAATATACAAAGACTACTTTCCACTGTAAAAGGTTCTGCTCAAGTCATGCTTGCAAAGTTGTTCCTGATCAAGTGGTCTTGATATTCCCATTTTCATAATTCGACTGAGGCTCGAAAACTAACATTATTATTAACTGTGTGTTTACAAATGCTTCATAAGCCTTGGTAGCTGTAAGCTCGGGATTATGGTAAGTTCTCGACACACTTGATGTGTTTGGCCAATAACAACCGCATTTGGGTCAACTGGCCAAATCAGAACAATCTGAGCTTTTCGGAAGGAGTGGCTCTGTATGAAATCAGACTGCGAATAAGAGGAGGTAAAATATTGTATTTACAAAATACAGTATGTGATTTATATATACAGTATATGATATACTTATATATATATGTATATTAACATTAAAAGCATGTTTACCTATTCTATTACACCCAATAATATAAAATAACACATGATCCCTTGAATACAAGCTGCTAGTTTTATTGTGCAATTTCATCAGTGCATGCTATACCAAAAACAAAGAATCTTTGTTATAATCCTTCAGAGAAATTTAATAACTTGCCTTGCTTCTGAATGTACTTCCTATTTAGCTGAATCCCTCTTGGTTTTCCAACTGTGATTCACTCAGAGATTAAGAAAGTAGTAAAAATTTTCATGTTGATTTTCAGCTTGAACTGAACCCCCCTAGAGAGGTTGTAAAGGGAGAGTAGTATCTCCTCAAATGTGTTTCCAAAATATCTACTTGTACATCTCTTTGTTTTTGTTTCACTATTGCTCTTGTGCACAGTATCTGAGAGCGGAGCGCTTTTATGTAAGGTGAGAGGGTCTTGCTAGAGGACTGACCTCATCAGAACTGTCCAGACAGTTGTCATGTCCATCACACCTCAGGCTGGCAGATACACAACCTCCACTGGCACACACATACTCATTTAGAGAGCAGGAGGGAACCACTGCAAAACAGATGATGGGTAAAAAAAACACTCCAACACAGCTACATTCAACTGACGTGTACAGGAAGAGTGGGTCAATATGTGACAGTGGGTAAACTGTAAACTGACCCAATTAATCTAAGGTTTTTGTCATGTTGTTGATGCTAAAATCATTTACATGGCTTTAGTGAGCTTAACCTCAAAAATAGAAATACTATTATAAAATCTTAAAAACTTTTTGACTTAAGTCATATATTCTGATTTATGTGCAGAAAAATGCGATTTTGGAACTGGAATGGGACACTTTAGGAGATTTATAGAAAATATGCACATTAAATATTGAGGCTTCTAAATAAGTTCTTAGGTTAAATTAAAGTTTAATCAAGCAATAAACACACCAGAGAGCTGACTAAGTCACCCTATTATGTTTATTATGCACAAACCTTTAAAAATACAAAAGTAAGCTACAGCATTTGAGCTTATCAGACAATGTAATCATAAAATATTTAAAGGGGGGTTGACTGCGATTTAACTTTTTTCATTTTAAATAGTGTGTAATGTTGCTGTTGGTGCATGAACAGTATCTGCAAAGTTGCAGCGCTGAAAGTTCAGTGTAAGCAGAGATATTGTCTTTTAAAAATCAGGAAGTATAATTGCCTACAAAAACGACTCGATTGGGGCTACAGCTGGGTTATGGTACGTCACTAACCTACACATTTGCATCAACCACTCCCTCAGAATATGCAGAAAATGGCATGCACATATTTTCTGAGGCACGTCGACTCATCGAGTGTGTTGTTCACGCAGCTGTCAGGTCTTCTGTGTTTGGGCTTCCCATGGACGCTATTCTTCCTCAACAATGGATACAATTTATGTTTGATTATGTTCCTGAAAATGACAATCGTAATCTAGCGAGTTCAACACCGGATTCAACAAGAAACTGTTACTAAAACATGAAGCAGTTCCGACTTTAAAACAAGAGGCAGCAGTTGTTGGGCCACAATCTGTAAGTAGGCTAAGACTTCATCATTTTAAATGTATTTGCATGTATAATTCCAGACGTAGCCTTGTGTTTTATTTTTTTCAACCAGCGCCTCTATAGCCACTATGTAGACTATGCTATTTTGTGTCTAACGACAAACGCGTACAAATATTATGGACCTGAATTTTTTCTATAAGTACTAATGTTTTAAACGTATTTTTCATGTATATATGCTTTTTGACGTTATTTTCAATTTGATCAAGAACGTACGCTGTTTGAGTATAACATGTAGCCTGTAAGTTGCTATTGTTGCCAGTCAGATGCTATTGTGTAAAACAAACATGTATAAAGTAAAAAAAATTAGCAAATTATCATTCAGAAACGTTTATTAAGAGCCGTGTGTGGTGAGGTTCTGTTTTGACTCTCTTCATCGCGGCTTTCTCGGTCTGATTCTGCCTGAAATTGATACTGCAGTTCGACACATATTTACATCTGGACCGGAGCTCATGACATGCCCGTAAAGGTAATGGGCGTTTATCTTCAGAACAATGTGAGCGACAGTTTAGCCAATCACAACACACCGGGCCAGAACTAACCAATCTGAGCTCACGACGTGTTTTCTGAGGGAGTGTTTTCATAGAATCAGGAAGTGAACCGCTCGTTCAGGGGACAGAGGAGAGCGCGGCTGACAATAAAGGTGAAGTTTATGAAAAATAAGACTTTTAAAAAAGAAAAAACACGAATACATGTTATATTGCAGCCCATAAACACAATCATGCAAAGAAAAAAGCAGTCAACTCCCCCTTTAAATGTTAAATGTTCTCAATGTTTACATACTGCCATCCATCCAAGGTTAATGCGCAGAGACAACTATAAGCAAATACATTGTAGGTGTATTCAGACCAAAAGCAGAAGTACGTGTATGGCTTTGTCTGTCAGTTTGAGCATCTCAAGCATGGGGTTCAACCAATGGTGGTGAGTTTGGGGAGGAAATACTTGTTTTTGTAGATGTTTAGTGATGCTAGTTAGTGCAGGAATCATAAACCTCAGCTTTAACGACCACAAGATGTGATAAAGTTACCTGTTCCTAGGCAATTTCTCTCATCTTCCCTGTCTTACAGTCTTCCTGGCCATCACACAACCATTTGCGCGAGAATGCAGAGATTGTTGTGGCATTGAAACTGATCCTCTGCACAATGAAGTCTCTGCAATCCTTCTGAAAAAGCACAAAGCAAGAACAAATTCAGTCTGGTGTCTATTTCATACTTTAGTGTATCTTTTTATTTATCTAATACTTTTTGGACTGTTTATTTATAATAATTCAGGGGATTTAAAGTTTTGTAAGTCAAATGTAAAAAAAAAATCCACTATCTTTATCACTTGTTGATAAAGCCAGAAGATTATAAGGACTGAAATGATATGTGAAAACCGAAATATAAACAGCTTTGAAATAAATGGCTAGAAGGCAATGTTTGGGAATATAAGACAACTGCTGTGCTGACCTTGAATGACATCTAGCATTCACTGACCTCATCCGAATTATCAGCGCAGTCATAGTCACCATCGCAACGGAAGCGTGCTGAGATACAGTCCCCACTGGCGCAGGCAAAATCCTTATGATTACAGGTCACCGGCTCTGGAGAGATGAAAGCAGAATAAGACAGCTAAAGAGTGCACAGCTATCCTGACCATGCCCTCACCGAATAAACTGAAGTAAACCTTAGCATAGCACAGCAGAGTGGCAGCAAGAGCAAAGCAAAACCACCAAAGTGGCCTTGCACTTGGCCATGAATTGGCATTGTACCATCTGTTTTCAAGGTTCTTGCAAGTTTGCCAAGAACTTAAAAGGAGCTATTTGCAGACTAATCAGCAATTAGAATGTATAAAAGGGTTGTTCTCACAGTTCACAGGCTGTAATGGCTAGAAAAACATATTGGATGGTAAAAAAATATGTTAATATAAACTGTTTGAAATGGGTTGTTGATTAGACAACAAAGTACAAAAAAGGGCCATTAAAACGAAGGCGTCTTGGACATTATACATGCTCATTATTTATTCAAACTCATGTTGTTTTAATCACATATGCAATAATTAATAGTTATTTTAAAAGTAATTTTGGTAACATGTTCCTTGAAGCATTTATTTATAATGTATTTTAAAGGTATTCATAATGTACAATTTAATGCATTTTTTAATATATATTTACATAATTGTAATCAACGTTTAAATACATTATAATATTTGCAGATTCCATGTTACAAGCCTTGGTTACTGTATATAGGCCTCTAGGGCCCTATATGCTGATTTCCTAAAAGGGTTTGCAGACTTTCTCTCTAGATCTATTGGTCAATGTCAATAAAGCAATAATTGTTGGAGACTTTAACATACACATATACTGTATAACACAAATGATGTGTTAGAGGCTCCGTTTACAGATTTATTAAAATCCTTTGGGGTCAAGCAAAACATCAGTGGTCCCACTCATCGTCTAAATCATTCACTAGATTTAATTATATCATATGGAACCAATCCAACCAATATAGATATTATACCGCAAAGTGATTATGTAACCAAAATAATCCAAGGTTTTTAACACCGTGGCTCAGACTAACAATATAAACAGACATCACTAGAGCAAAATATTCCATTACAGTGTAGTAGTAATGATATTATGTATTTCTTCACTGAGAAAATAGAAAGCATCAGAAACACTATTGTAAATGTAGACATCTGTCATGGTCGTCTTTATGATTCAGCCTCAATTATGGCCCCGAACAACTACACCACTTTACAACTATAGGACAGGAAGAGCTAAACAAACGTATAATCACATCTAAACCAACAACATGCTTATTAGATCCAATACCCACTGAAACTACTAAAAGGAGTGTTACCTGTAGTGGAAGAGCCTCTCCTTAATATTATTAACTCGTCTTTATTTTTAGGTCATGTTCCAAGACTATTCAAGCTGTCAGTAATAAAACCTCTCATTAAGAACCGCAGTTAGTTCCAAATAACCTAGCAATTACAGACCCATTTCAAATCTTCTATTTACTGTATGTCTAAAATACTAGAAAAAAGTTGTGTCCGCTCAATTGTGCTCTTCTATCAAGAAAATGATATCTGTGAAAAAAATTCAGACAGGATTTAGACCACGTCATTGGCACAGAAACTGGTCTAGTTAAAATGCCAAATTAGTTAAAACACAAATTTTGTATCTCAATACTAGTTATACTCGATCTTAGTGCTGCGTTCAAAACTATAGATCATACAATACTCTTGGATCGAATACAAAACTTCACTGGTGTTAAGGGACAAGTATTAAGCAGGTTTAGATTGTACTTATCGGACCTCTACCATTCTGTCTGTTTAAATTGGGAAAAGTCAAAGATAATGTCAGTAGACTATGGAGTGCCGCAAGGATCGGATGTTAGGCCCTCTGCTATTCTTAATATACACTCAACTAAAGGAATATTAGGAACACCTGTTCAATTTCTCATTAATGTAATTATCTAAATCAACCAATCATGTGGCAGTTGCTTCAATGCATTTAGGGGTGTGGTCATGTTCAAGACAATCTCCTGAACTCCAAACTGAATGTCAGAATGGGAAAGATGATTTAAGCAATTTTGAGCTGTTGCATGGTTGTTGGTGCCAGACGAGCTGGTCTGAGTATTTCACAATCTGTGTTGCCTGGTCATGATGAGGCTCGATTTCTGTTGAGACATTCAGATGGTAGAGTAAGAATTTGGTGTAAACAGAATGAGAACATGGATCCATCATGCCTTGTTACCACTGTGCAGGCTGCTGGTGGTGGTGTAATGATGTGGGGATGTTCTTGGCACACTTTAGGCCCCTTTTGTGTAGCATTGTTTCTGACCATGTCCATATGGCCACCATATATCCATCCTCTGATGGCTACTTCCAGCAAGATAATGCACCACGTCACAAAGCTCGAATAATTTCAAATTGGTTTCTTGAACATGACATTGAGTTCACTGTACTGAAATGGCCCCACAGTCACCAGATCTCAACCCAATAGAGCATATTTGGGATGTGGTGGAATGGGAGCTTTGTGCCCTATCAACTGCAAGATGCTATCCTATCAATATGGGCCAACATTTCTAAAGCATGTTTTTAGCACCTTGTTAAATCAATCCACGTAGAATTAAGTTTTCAGTTCTGAAGGCGAAAGAGGGTCAGACACAGTATTAGTATGGTGTTCCTAACTGATCCTTAAGGTGAGTGTATATATATAGGCTTTACATAAAGTGTTGCCATCATTTTAAACTTCTAAATTAACAAAAAAAGTAAGTATTTCTACAGATAACATTCTAACAATTAGGTTTAGCAAACCTTGACGATAAAAACAGCCATTTAATTTTGAAAGCAAAAAATAAATAAAATACTGTAGATACTAGATTCTGTAAAAACACATACTGTAGATCTCACCCACACAACAATTTCTAGCTTCTATGAGCTGTCAAGTTAATAACTGTAAACTATAAATAAATATAAAAGTCAATGTATGGAAAGAACATATGTGTTTGAAACATAAGTAAAAAAGGACATGACATAAAACACACTTAAATAGTTGATCTTTCTTTGTGGCAATATGAGCAAGATCAGAAGCGAACAGACAAAATGGTAAACAAACAGACAAAAAGCAAGACATCTTCAAATAGGCTGTGAAACTGGCCTCTGAAGATTCCAGACAGTGTTTCTTGACAGTTAAAGCAATTTAGTACAAACACGAGTGTGGAAAAAGCTTTACTGTGCTCAGAGAGATGAGAGCGACTCACTGCAATGCTCTTCATCGGAGTTGTCTCCACAGTCATTCTGGCTGTCACATCTCCAGTGGTCCGGGATGCAGTTGTTATTCTCACAGCGAAATTCATGAGGTCCGCAGGTCTTTTCATCTTTTTCATCAGACACAAACAAACACACAGATGAAAATGGCTTCAAAAGTGCATGAATATTAATGCAATGCTACTGCATTTCTACGCGTAATCATCATTTCCTCAGGGTTCCTGGGCCCCGGATCTGACACTAAGTTCAAAACATGCCCACACTTCGAGAGCCTGAACACACCATAAGATGAGATACCTGACTGTGGTGCCGATATCTTCTATCCTCAATAACCTGAACACTTGACACGTAACATCAAACACTTTGTCACCTCTGCACAGTCTGCGATGAACATTTATGAAGGAGCTCAGTCCACCTTTTTCCAGAGTACGTGTAGTGTTTATGTCATATAAACTAAAAACTTTCTGAGGTGCTAGAGCCAAGAAGAACTGTTAAAGTCGGCATGAAACAGACAGATTTCTTTTCTTCTCTAGTGTGAATAAAATCTGAGTGATTGGCTTATTAAACCTAAAAGGGGTCTTGATTGTGTCCCCTTTGGGAATGGATTGGATCGGCTGGATCATTGTGGTTTAAAAAAAAAAAATATTCAATAAAAAAAAAAATGAATTGTGAATTTTGGTTTCACAAGTAGCATCACATCATCAGATCAACTTCGAAATTGAGCACACACACACACACACACACACACATATATATTAGGCTGTGCAAAAGTTAATTGCGATTAATCGCATCCAAAATAAAAAGTCTGTGCTTACATAATATATTTGTGTGTGCTGTATTTAATTATTTTGTATATATAAATACCTATGCATGCATGTATATATTTAAGAATTATTTGTGCTTAAATTCTGTATATATATATATATATATATATATATATATATATAAATACATCATCTATATTATATAAATATAAATATTTTATATATGAATAACACATTTTTTTAAATATATACATGCATGTGTGTGTATTTATATATACAAAATAATTATATACAGCACACACAAATATATTATGTTATTCTCAGACTTTTATTTTGAATGCCGATTAATCGAAATTAATTCTTTGCACAGCCTATATATATATATATATATATATATATATATATATATATATATATATATATATATATATATATATATATATATATATATATATATATATATATATATATATATATATACATACATACACATACACATATATATATATATACATATATATATATATATATATATATATATATATATATATATATATATATATATATATATATATATATATATATATACACACACACACATATATATATATATATATATATGTTTTTTTTTTCAAGAACGCAGCCAAAGAGAAGCAAACTGCAAATACTTGCCGGTTTTCATTAGTGTGAAATAATAAAATGTCATCCTAGAATATCTCCCTTGACAGATTCTTCCGCTTAAATATTCTCTAATGTAATGATAGAATGTTTCTAAAGAAAGATCTAGATACTGGCATCTGAGAGAAAAAAAAATCCTGCTTATTGTTTTGTAATATAACATTATGAATAATAATGTTTGTCCTTAACAAACACTGATGAATGTCAAAACATACTGTAGAAGCCAATGCATTAGGGTCTTCTAAGATACAACATTGCATTTTCATGTAAAGGCAGAATTTACATATAGATCTTCTAAATCTACATGCATTTCCATTTATTTATGTATGTTTGTAATTCCCACAGTTAGACAAAGTGAGCTGGTAAGAACTGTATCAATAAAGCTACCCTGTTACATTAATGGTATACCATTTGACATCAATTACCAAGATAAAGATCAATAATTATTTGCAGTCCGATGTAGATAAAGTGTCACGTCTGGAAATCAAATGGAGACACCAGAGGAGCCGTCACACCTCAATTACAAAGTGACCCCTCCACTGTTCCATGGATGTGTCACTCATTTGGGGATTTTCTGAGAATAACAGATAATCCATAACAACATCAGATTGTTCAGCCAAAGCAATAAAACCAATTTTCTCAATCAGATTCCGACAATGTATTTTTTCTCTCTGCAACAGCCAAGATATTGATTTAATTTCCTTTGTTGGACGATTTCAGGAAAGCCATGTTCATCATCCCTGCTGGGATGTCACAGTATATACCATAAATTGAAGACAATTGCCTTTACACATCTACCTAGAGGTCATATCCACAATGTAAATGAATTATTATCTACAATGATGTTAGAGTAAAAAAAGAACAACATCAGCCGGCAGTATAATATAATAATTAAGGTTCAAAAGACTATGGCTCTGACCTAAAACCTAGTGAGCTGACGACAAACAGTAAGCAGCATTTTTTTTTACAAAACTTATTTTAGAGTTGTGCACTTATGAAATTAATGAGATTCTGTACTGTCTGTTTAATGTAATTATTGTACATTCATTTGCTTTATGCATTCCCGAGAATAACTTAAAAAAAATATTAAAATAATTTATTAGAACCCAAGGGTCTTATTTTTTTTTTTTACGGAAATGAATAGTTTTATTCAGCTAAATTGATCAAAATTTACAGGCTTTTTAACTTTAGATTCATCAAAGAATCCTGATTTTTTTATAATGTATAAAATTATTAAGCAGCATAACTGTTTTCAACATTAATAAGAAATGTTTCTTGAGCAATAAATCTTCATATTATAATGATTTCTGGATCATGTGCAAAGAAGACTGAAAATTCAGCTTTGCCATCACATGAATAAATTACAATTTTAATTGTTTAATTTAATTGTAACAATATTTCACAGTATTACTGTTTTTACTGTATTTTTAATTAAATCAATGCAGCCTTGGTGAGTATAAAATTCTTACTGACTTACCAAGATTTAAAAAAAATCTTACCCACCAAACTTTTGAAGTTATTTTTTTTTTAAAAGTAAGAAATAAATCCACAAACAGTTTTGTGTTGATAAGAGTATTGTGTTTTAAGCTGAGCAATACGTTAAAACTCTTGAAATTAACTCTCTTGAAATTAACTGTGAGTAAAGTCTCCTACGTTTCACGTGTTGAATGTTATTTAGAAGCAGCCCGGAGTTTCTGCCTGTAGAGTGTTTCAAATCAGTCATTTATGAGGTTACAATTTAACCAGGATTCAGTCATAGAAGGCAGTTGCCTATAGAGAAATCTAGGTAAACCTCTGAAGTATATCTCTATATTTTCAGTATAGATCAAACGAGTGGTACTAATAAAATGAGGTACACAGCTAGCTTGTTCAATATAGAGTATAGACAATTATTCAGAGTAAATTACATTCAAGCGAACTCTCAGAAATTGTTTTGCTGGTGCATCAGCACTTTAAATGTCTGGAACACATAGCCGACGAAGAATGCAATATGTGAGGCCACCGCTGATGTGCCACTGACAAACTAAATCAGCCATTCGGGCAACAAAACAGGCGCAGGGGAATTGTTGCAAGCCACAGCTAATAAAAACCGAGTGGTTCATGATTAAAGCTGGCCTCACTTCATCATAGAGAGAGAAGACTGTGGGAATGCATAGAATTGACATTAGCCTCAATCAGACTTTCAGATGGGTCTGCGCGTGTGGCTGACCAAGGCTCTGATTTGTGAATAATGACTGTGGCCACTCACCACAATTGGCCTCGTCAGAGCCGTCAGCACAGTCCGGGTCCTCGTCGCACACCCACAGCTTTGAGATGCAATGCATGGTGGCCTTACACTGGAACTGGTCTGGAGAACAAGTGCTCTCAGCTGGAACATTAAGACAAAGAGGTGAGTGTGAGTGAGGAAAAAAACATACAACGTCTTGTCTAGGTCATTCATATACCAGGGTTACAGACTGCGAGCAGTTTTTGAGAATGTGCAAGTTAAAATTTGATGTGGTCGCATTTGAGCGAGTACATGGTCATGTAAGGTTCCTCAGTTAAATTCACGCTTGTGCAACAGAACGCTGTTGCATCAGCTGCTGCCGTCCGTATGTTCAAAATGAACGGGTAAATCATGAATCCATTTATATTCTGACTATTTCTCTCGAGAGTCGGCTCGGCTGCGGAGTTACCCAGTGCCTGAAATTGATGGAGAGAAAAGCTTCTGCTACAAGACAGTTTTTGGTAACACTTTGGAATACGGTTCCTTCATTAATGAATAACTACACTAGAACCAATAAGTAATGTAATATTAACAATCTCAGTAACTATTATTAAAGCTGCAATACCTAAGATTGCATGTCACTAGAGAGGCGCTACATTCAAAACAACAACAACGGCTTTGCTTGATGAGCGACGCGGAGGAACGCGGAATGATGGGAACTGTTGTTTTCAACTCCACCGTGGATAAATCAGTTAGACGGGATTTGAAAATGAGTTGTCATGAATGAGGTAAAGTTTGATTTCTATAAATGTTGTGTTTAATGACATGCTTGTTTTTCATTAAACTGAAATAGCAAGAAAAGTCAGGTTTAAAAGTAAATTAGTTATCACAGATGTTACTGTACGAGTCACTGGGACGAAGCTATGGTGGAGAGGGTTTGAAGTCAAATCGTTGCTAATGGATCCTGACTTCGCCCTATGCTGCAATATGCATTTCTTTTTGCATTCATTTACAGAAATCAGCTGCTTGAATGACAATTACTGATGTTATTAGATTTTTCAAGTGAGATTCTCAATTCATTTGGATGCTCTGAGGTAAAGTTTTCAGACTGCAGACTCAGCAACGATTGTATTTAATTGTACAGTACAATCATAACATAGAACAGACATTATCTTCCTTTCATGTCATTAAAAATAACAATATTGCTGGCCAAATACTGATGAGAAAGTGCGTGTCCGGTGTGCGATACTGGAGTTGTCCTGAGACGTGGTGCGGCTCTTCTCGTCGGTGTGTGACCCCCTTTACAGCCAACAGATCACATTCCGAGAATAATTGAAAAGAATAATTGTGCTCCATTTCCGTAACAAATGCGCAAAACAAGGTGACGTTTGTTGCTTGATAGACGCTAACGCACAGACTACAGACTTCCGCATTTGTCCAGGACTACACGTAGTACGAGCGGAAACCGAAGGTAACGCGGATATGACGCAATTGACTGGCGACTCCCAGCTCACCCCTGCTCACACGCCCCGTTTCCTTGGTTAAAATCTCAATTTTTAAACTCAAAATCTCAATTTTTTAAAATCTCGATTTAAACATTGTTTGAAACATTTGGAATATTGTAAGTTATCATCTTAACTAAATATATAACACTGGCCTTGTGATTTTGGGATATTTGAATGCAAAAATCTTAGGTATTCCACCTTTAACTAACAAGAAACTCTGATTATACTAACTAGTAAGTATAGCGCAGAGATGAAAGTTACTTCACTATTAACTAATCAATAACTACTATTTTTTTATGTTTCCCACAGAACTACTGAAAAAGTTTATTAACAATCTAGTAACTACTATTAACTAAAACAAACTCTGATTAACGAACTAGTAAGTAATAGTGTGCAGATGAAAGTGTTACTACATACTTCTGTGGGAATTACTTATTATTTAGATCTGTATTATAAAGTGAAGACCATGGGAACTAACTAGTAATGACTCAAGTGTTACTAAAGAAATTTTCTAAAAGTATACTAAAGTTCACAAAAAATCTCAAACGCTTGAAATGACTTTAGTGTTTGGTTGCACAAATCATGACTAGATCATGTAATAACACTTTAGTCATTACTAGTTAGTTACCATGGTCTTCACTTTAGAATACAAATCCAAATAATTAGTAATTCCCACAGAAGTATCTAATAACACTTTCATCTGTGCACTATTACTTACTAATTCATAATCAGAGTTTCTTTTTAGTTAATAACAGTTACTAGATTGTTAATAAACTTTTTCAGTATTTCTCTGGGAAGTATTAAAAAATAGTAGGTATTGATTAGTTAATAGTGAACTAACACTTTCATCTGTGCGCTATTACTTACTAGTTCGTTATTCAGAGTTTCTTGTTAGTTAATAATAGTAAATAGATTGTTAATATTGTGTTACTCATTGGTTCTTGTGTAGTTATTCATTAACGAAGGAACCATATTCTAAAGTGTTACCCAGTTTTTTCATTTAAAGAGACGTACACTGATGTTGAAACACGCCAAGTAGGAATTAAGTCATAATAAGTGTAAGTTAAATGTACAGTGTACAAAAAGACAAGATGCTAACAAAGTCAATATTCGGTGTTCTGCAGCATCCGTTCCAGGAGCAGTGCGTATACAGCAGTGCAGAAATCGTTTACACACCGAGTCTATTTTTGCTGTGCTACACGCGCTGAATTAAAGTGACAGCGCATAGTTCGAAGTCAAAATGAGCACAAATTGACCGGACAATGAATTTAATCATAAATGCATTACATTTAATTAAATGAAGTAATGTCACCATACAAGGAATTAATTGAATACTACTATTTTTCACAGTAATCTTTTTAATTTTTTGTTTTAATAATTTGATTTGATAGTTAAAAGATTAAAATATTTTGCTAACATGCGGTCTTGTGTAACCGTCAGTCTTTTTACATCAGTGCAAAACTATGGTATGCAGATTAACACAATTCATCAGCATGCATTGATAAAGGTGAAACCAAATCATATGCGGTGCGACCAACTGAGAAAGTTGGTAGCACCAGTTCAACCTGTGGAAAAGTTAATCTGGAGCCCTGATACATAATGACCATGGTCAGTAGAAGGGAATGATGTAATTGACATCTTCACTTTCTTTATGATATGACAAGGTCTTCTGCAATTGGCTTCATGCAAAGCTACACTACTTCCTGAACTTAAGCCAGCTCCTTTGTTTCCTGTCTGCCATTATAGGCCAAGCTTGATTAATTCAGGTGTGTCTGATTATTGTTGCCGTGACTCACGTGACAAAGCATTTGTGAAGCATTAAAAAAAAAAAACCTACACAAATGACATAATTCTCTTGTAACGCATAATGTGTTCACTGTCGGACAAAATGTTTAGTCGAAAAAGCTTTAAAGAAAATCTTCTAAAAATGTATGCACATTTCCACGCCAGGTGACTCTTATCGCTGGCAAGTCATGCTACCTTTCCAAGGGAAGAGCCTTCCTCCCCAAATTCCTAATAAGCACCTGACTGCCATTGTAGCTCCCAACCAGCCAACTCATGTGGCGGGATGAAAGCTAAATTTGAGATTTGTCAGTCTGGATCATTAAATTCACAGGGGAAAAGCCAAATTTGGCAGAGTCTGAACAATTCTGTCACAACACCCTTTAGTTTACGAGACTGAGGCCCATTATTGTTAAATGTTTAATGGAGGGAGCACAGTGTGTCATGGCATTGCTTACGGCAGTCTGTCTCATCCTCGCCATCCCCGCCAGTCGTCCTGACCATTGCAACGAAGATTTAAAGGTATGCACTTCTGCTTTCGGGTACACTTGAACTGTCCTGACAGACAGATGTATGTATCTGCAAATGAGGGAAGACATTGTAGTGAGAAAAACAGATAAATGATCATGCTGGGTCAATGCAACACAATCATCTATATACTGGTCATATTTGGTTGCTTCGAAATGCAACAAGAATCCAACTGAGATGAAAGAGAAACAATAAAATTTTGTAGTAAAAGCACTAAACGTCTTGAATCTTAAATCCATGTTGGCCCAATAGATCCCCATTACGATCGTTAAATGACAAAATACCATGTACTCTTTTCTAATACTTCTAAAGTGGATATTGATCGCTTAATAGAAGCAATAGTCTGTATAATTGAACACTAAAAGACAGCTGGGCTAAAGAAGAATTGCTGCTGATACAAATTCCAGGCAGATTTTTCTTGCTCATGCAAGCCACATACTTCACAGGAACCGAATTCTACAAGGAAGACCGCTAGCTTCACACAGAGAGAAAAAACAATGGATCTGTCAATAAGAACGTGGTATTTAAGAACAGCTTTTGTAAATTATGTAGTATTCTGCTCACCACAGTTGGCCTCGTCTGAGTTGTCCCCGCAGTCATTCTCTCCATCGCAGATGAAGGGAGGTAAGGCACAAAGGCCAGTGCCACACTGAAAACGGCCAGGCTGGCATTTGAATTCCGCTGTAAGAATGATGATTAACAGTGAACTCCAGAGGATTCAAAGCAATTTGCGCATAGGCATGTGTTTTAAACCTGAGCTGCGTGAGGTTGCCTGAAATGGGCGGGCCACCCCACATTCCATTATTTCTCTAGAAGCACTTCTACAATATTTAATACCCCCTGCACTTTATCGAACAACAGAGGTTCCACCTATTAACAGCAGCTATCGGCAGCCTGTCATTTTCTGTTTGTACTGCTCAAGTAAATCACCAAGACACAAAGTGAATCTAAAAACAAGCTCACTGGGAAACAGAAATGAAAGAACAAAAGTTCATCCTTTCCCGCAACTTAAAGGTCAGTCTAGCGTGAAGCTGTGAACTAGTTCATCTTTATACTGTATATAACAGCACTGGCATTTGGTGCAATCAGAGGCTATTATAACAGGTGGTGAAGCCAGTTTTAGAAATGACAAGAATTTCGTCTCTTGTTTTGGAAAATAACCACAGCATTTTGTTTCGTGATACTGTCGTCAACTGTGTAAAAACAAAGACTTTAGTCCTTGCAATGTAATGGAAGTAGCAATAATCATACATCTGAGTGAAACGGATTATCGAAAAAGAAAAAGTAGGACGTCTTGGTTCTATTGAGTGGATGGACATGTGAGAAAAGGGTTTCACCGAAAGATTAAGGTATGACATTCTGACTAAAAATCTGAATAAAAAGGGTACAAAGACTAATTAAAGGATTAGTTCACTTTTTCAAAAAAACTTTTGCTGATAATTTACTCACCCCATGTCATCCAAGATGTCTTTCTTTCTTCAGTCGAAAAGAAATTAAGGTTTTTAATAAAAACGTTCCAGGATTTTTCTCCATATAATGGACTTCAGTGGGAACCGGAACGGTTCAAGGCCCAAAAGAAACTTTTAGTACAAACTGCAAACTTGTTCAAATGGCTTTAAACGATTCCAGACGACAAATAAGGGTCTTATCAAGCGAAACGATCGCTAATTCTTTTTTAAAATAACAAAGTTTAAGTTTTATAAGATCAAATGCTCGCCTTGCTCTGTTCTGTGGTACACGTTCGTGATTCTCCTGTTCGAACTCGTTCAACAAAATGAACAAATCTTTTCCGAATCAATTCGTTAGTTTCTTTCGCCGAATGAACCAAATGATTTGGAAAAAGATTTGTTCATTTTGATGAACGAGTTCGAACAGGAGTGCGTTACAGAACAGAGCAAGGCGAGCGTTTGAGCTTATAAAACTTAAACTTTGTTATTTATTTATAAAATGAGCGATCGTTTCACTTGATAAGACCCTTATTCAGTCGATCTGGAATCGTTTAAAGCCCTTTGAACAAGTTTGCAGTTTGTATTTACAATTTATTTTGGAACTTGAACCGTCTGGTTCCCATTGATGTGCATTATATGGAGAAAAATCCTAGAATGTTTTCATCAAAAATCTTAATTTCTTTTCGACTGAAGAAAGAAAGACATGGACATCTTGGATGTCATGGGGATGAGTAAATTATCAGCAAAAGTTTTTTTCAAAAGTGAACTACTCCTTTAAAGGGTTAGTTCACCCAAAAATGAAAATTATGTCAGTATTTACTCACCCTCATGTTGTTCCAACCCCGTAAGACCTTCGTTCTTCTTCGGAACATGAATTAAGATATTTTTGATGAAATCTAAGAGCTGGATCACTCCTCCATACTAGTCCATAGGCTTCTTGAGGAGTTGAAACTTGCCGGCCTCGAAAAGTTATTAAAGACATTGTTAAAATAGTCCAAGTGACTTCAGTGGCTCAATCTTAAGTTTATCAAGTGACGAAAATACTTTTTGTGCGCAAAAACAAACAAAAATAACGACTTTTTTTCAACTATTCACTTCCTACTCTATGAGCCAGTTAACGTAGTGTGATTGCGTAGAGCTTCGTCACACGTAGGCTCACTATTGGCCGACGCTGGTCATGTGTGTGATGCGTGTGACGTACAATAACAGAAGCTTATGTAATTAAACTAGTAACCTGACTCGAGACAGAGAGAGAAGTAAATGAATAGTTGAAATAAAGTCGTTATTTTTGTTGTTTTTTGCACACAAAAAGTGTTCTCTGTCGTTTGATAAACGTAAGATTGAGCCACTGTAGTCGTTTGGACTATTTTAACGATGTCTTAAATAACTTTTCGAAGGCCGGCAAGTTTCAATTCCTCGAGAAGCCTATGGACTAGTATGCAGGAGTGATCCAGCTCTCAGATTTCATCAAAAATATCTTAATTTGTGTTCCGAAGAAGAACGAATGTCTTACGGGGTTGGAACAACATGAGGGTGAGTAAATGCTAACAGAATTTTCATTTTTAGGTGAACTAACCCTTTAATAAATGAAAAAGCATATACATGGATCACTCGTTCACAACAAGATCAATTGCATGCATTTAGAAAAAAGATAAGGTGTGCATTACTATGCCATGCTGAGTTTAGATTAAGCTGAAGTCTTTGCCAAGCAGTTGTTTTGGCTTGTGCACATCTTCCAGTTTTTGCCTTTCAGCAAATGACGAGATCACATAATGTAATTAATATTCATGACCCAAGTTCGAGTGCTGAGCAGCTTACAGAAAGTCATCTACCGTAAACAACAAGAAAATAAAAAGTTTTCTGGCCAAAACCTGCATTTGTATAATCATAGTAATCACAATAGGCCTCCCTATTAAAACTGTATGACACAAACAGAATAATGGTGACGTTTCTGGAAAGATGAGATTTTAGGCTGGTCTCATATGAGTGTAACCGTGGCAACTAGGCATATAAAACAGAATCATACTTGTAAAGAGAGGCTGATGAGGTTTATAATGTGGCTCACACACTTTTTGGATTGTTCTTAAACACCGCATGAATATTACATACTGTTCAAAACAAAAATAACAGTGCAGACACTTGAGGCTGGGTAACATTAGAAGCTGAGCACTCACGACAATCCGCAGGCTCATCAGACCCATCACCGCAGTCGTCTACTGTATCACATTTCCACCAGAAGGGATGCACTCATCCGTTCCACAGCGGAACTGCAAAAAAAGGTCCAACACAGCGAAAAAGGTCAATTCGTTATGGGTTACACAAACTGGAACAATCCTTGCAGTTCCGACTAATGACATGAAATCTTCAATTTTTGCATACAGACCTGGCTGGCTGTACAGTTGGACAGGCATGTCTTATTATCGGCGGCCAAGTAGAAGTTAGTTGGGCAGGCACACTTGTGACCTCCACCAGGAGAGAGTAAACACAAGTGACTACAACCTCCATTGGCCACTTGACATTGGTGTTTTGGGACTGTAAAAAGGGGATATAAATGCATTGTTTCTAAATAGTTCATTTTAAAGGAATAGTTTCACAGCTCTTGCCATATTGTACAAAAGTAATCCAAAATATAACATAATATATTATGTTTTGGAACATTCCAAGTCTTCCAGAACAACATTTAAACTATTTAAGTGTTTGTAAATGGCAAGAGCTGTGTAAGAGTAAAAAATAATAATGAAGGCATTTTCATTTCTGGCCAAACCAAGCATAAAATTAAAATACTATTTATTTGAAACTGTGTCTACCTTCAGGCTGGCGCAGTGGGTGGTAGACAATGACAGACTTAATGGCTTGCCATGAATTTAGGAGCTCGACAGCATTAGCACCGGTGGTCTTATGAGCTCGGCGGAGAGATTTGGACTTCCCGTCGGTCCAATAAATGAAGTCCTCGAACAGTGTGAGCCCCATCACACCCTGGATGTGGTCATGAGGTACTGAGGTAGAGAGAACCATAACATGTACCATCATTAAAGATGAATTACTGCATAAGTGATTTAATCAAAATCATTATCCAACAACTCTCAAATTCACTGTTCTCAAATTAAATATACATTTGAACTTTTGCGAATGGATAATAACATATCTTTGATTTCTTTTTGCATATGCTAAACTCTCAAATACACTGTTCTCAAGTAAATTATACATTTTAACTTTTGCGAATGGATAACATATCTTTGATTTCTTTTTGCATATGCTATGCATACATACACAGGAGATTGTGGTCTTAGAATATTATACTGTTAAAAGGCTTTATTGAAGTTTCTTTTATCCAATTCTGCAATCAAATATAAGGACAATTAACAAATGTAAGACTAATTTTGTACCCCGGTGCCTCTGAGAACCATCCATGTTGGCAAAAAGAATGTGATCATCATCAGCCCAGTAGATTCTCTTGTTTGTGTAGTCAATGGTTAGAGCTGAGGGGCTGTAGATCTCTTTGTTCACAATAACGCTTTGGCCTTGGCCGTCCATGCCAACTCGACCGACGTGAGGGTTTTCACAGCAGTCAATCCAGAACACGTACCTGAGGGACAGAGAGTGACCCTCATTCATGAACTTCATGTAACTTGAGACACAATCTCATCCCAGTTGTTTTAAACAGAGAATAGCTATTACCATTGTTCTACGGGACTATGCATTCATTCTTTATCTTGTGACAAAAAAAGTCTCCCTGGACTGATGGTGAAAAGTAGAACGGATATTGTGCAAATGTGAAAAGGAAGGATTTGTACCCGGTTTGAGCGTCCAGAGCCAGGTCCGTGGGGTTCTTCAGGCCAGAGCTCACTAAGACGGTGGGGTATAAACCGTTGGATTTGGACACTTCCAGCGTCTTTCTCTCCACATCACACCAATACAAGTTCTTTCCAATCCAGTCGACAGCCAATGCGCTTGGCACAGCTGTTCGGTGAACAATCTAATAAAGCAAACAAGTATTATTCAGATCCGTCACTATAATCTGATCACATAATATCTCTGTAATGAACAAGTCGAATTATGGGAATGTCGGTGTTAAGTAAAAAAAAAAAAAAGACCTGATTTTGAGTAGTCAAGGACTTGTTGCTCTTTTTCATGCAATTACAATGAAGAGGGAATTCTACAAAACCATAAAATTGTCTTAAAAGTAGTCCATTCGATGCACTGTTGTCAGCTTTGTGTAAGTAACAGAAATCTAGAGTATCTAGTATCTAGAGTTAGTGAGTTGAACTCAAGAACCAGATCAGTCTGATTCATGAATGAATTATGACCAAACTAGATAGTGATTCACTGAAATGATGCAAATCAGAAGAATTGGTTCCAGATGGATGACTTTTATTATGACTTTTGTGACATTTATGGGATGTTTCATATCTTAAATCTTCATTCACTGTAATTGCATAGAAATAAGTGACCAGAACATTCTTCAAAATCCTCCTATTGTGTTCCAGAGAAGAAAGCAAGACATTTGGGTTTAGAATGAGGGTGAATAAATAATTACAGAATATTAATTTCTGAATAAACTATTCATTTTAATGAGTTATTCAATCATTTTAAAGGGACAATGTGCACTTCTTTAGGTATTTTATTATCTAAAATCAATATTTATACATACTGTATGTCCTCAATGGTGTACAAATACCTCTGCCAATTATCATACTTATCCTTGTAAACAAAGAATGTATTATCTTTATTTACGGGTAGATCCACAGAGGCTTCCACCCAGCAAACACAGAACGTTCCCCTAACGTTCCCGAGGAGGTTATTTTTTGGGAACCAAACAAGAACCGTTATAGGAACGTTCCATGTAGGTTATTTTTAGGTTCCATTTTGATAACGTAAGGAGAATGTTCCGGGAATGTTCCCTTAACCTTAAAGGAAAGTTCTAGGAACGTTCTGGGAACCAAAAACTAACATTCCCAGAACCTAAATTTGTTTGTCTTGAAAAACTATAATAGCAGAGAGGGGAAAAGCACTAGGCCAACACGTTTCCACAACGTGTTTTCGTTCAGAGTCAGCATGACGTAACTGAAAGCAGCAGTGAGAGGCCATACATAAAGTCCAAAATAGAACGTAAAAGAGGAAACATGACTGGAGATTACAACAAAACAATGTCGGGATAGCTTTTTCCAGGTGGAATTTGTTTTTTTTTTCAAAATTTTAAAAGAGACCCTGAAGTCTTGCTTTTTTCTCGACAGGAAAGTCAATGTTATAGTCTTAATTACAAGCTTGTTTTATTGCTTGGTTGTGTACTTTATTATATAGACAGTAGAGCATTTATAGTTAATCATTAAACAGGCTCTTTGATGATGCATGCTATGTAGAGAAGGAGCTAAAAACAAGGGTTGTAAGTTTACTTTTTGTAACCAAGAAATTCGATAAGAATATACTTTAATAGAACATATGATTGTTCTTGCAACCTGTTCACCCAAAGGAACACTCAGCAAAGTGCTATTAGAAGACATACTGTCATAGACTGTCATAGACTAATATTCCATTGTTTACTTGTGAAACAAACTTTACTATCAAAAATGGCGACTTTGAGACATGACATGCTTTGAGATCTTCTCTCTCATCATCATCTGACAGGACATATGTTGCCATGCCAATTGACAATAACGACCCTTCAGAAGCAATTCCAGCAAAGCTGAGCTTGAAAAATTCTCTGAAATGTCAGTGATTGAGAAACATTTCCCCAATCAGGAAAGTGCTTCCAGATGAGAGGATGAGAGGAAACATTAATATTCCGAGTGGGAAAGAGCTTCTGGTTTTCTACAGATCTGGTCCAGCACTGATTTGAAAGATCTTGTTTGGAAACGAAAGGCAAACTCATTTAAAATGTCAACATTTGAATATATAAATACTGAATGCACAGAATGCCATGATGAAATATGATCAGAATAGCTGCAATATAGAAGTAGTACCCATTTTTTCACATTTTTGTTATGTTGCAGGTTTGTTAAACCTCTTTAAATGACTTTTTTTCTCCCACATAAATCTACACTCCACCATAATGGCGAGTCAAAAAAAAAAAGAAAAAAAAAAAGGTTTGTGACAACTTTAATAACAATTACAAGATAATAAAAAAATGCATCCATGCTATAGATTTGTGTCGCTAAAGACAGGTTGATTGGGACATTTTTTCAAACCAATGTTTTATCACCTTGAATTCACCCGAACCTGTGTGTGAGTATGCATGATAGCTAAAATCACCTTTTAGATATTATTGAAGGGTTTTAGTTATGGTATGTGTCCTAATTGGTGAATACAAACTTTTATATAGTATTCGCATTCACAGAGCCAAAACTAATCACTTAAATAATTGAAAGTTGATCGTACTGGTTCAGCATTACTAATAAGGCCATATATATATACATGCCAACTTTGGCCCATTGCATATTAATAGACAAATTCCCTTATTGAATCCCACCAAAGGCACTGCCTGAGGCATCATGCCAAACATGTTCAAGTGCAAGAGTTATTCATCATTTACAGAAATCAAACCCATGGTGCATTGTTCACAGATTCCATTTTTATTTTTTTATTTTTTTTTGCTGGCGGCTGACTTTTAATTTTCTCTTCAATTCCATTTATCAATTGTGCAAACTAATGCATCCAAAGTCTGAAAAAAGGCTGATTATGTGATAATAAATATGCATGAATAGTTTTCGTAAAAAAAAAAAAAAAAATCTCTGTTGTCGTTCCAGTTCTTTTCTATGATGTAATTTGTACTTAAGTAAGACAATAAATAATAAATAATGTATAGTCAGCAAGTCATTATTGCAAAATAAACACATTTAGGTTGATAAAAGTGGCTTCAAAATGTCCATGAGACTGCATATTATCTCTTACTTACTGCACAGGTCAATGCAGTAAGTAAGAAGGAGCTGGCAATGATTTAATTATGGAAACTGTATGGGGATCTTCTTGTAGTGCTAAGAACATACAAAGTCAAACATAAAAAGACAGTGCAAGGAAAAACTACACAGAAATAGCCATGCACAGCCTCATAAAGGCAGGATGCATGTAGAAAAGTGCATACATAAATGTATATTTTGCATATCATAATTTAAATTACTAAATAGTACTCAAATGCAGCAGCAACATAGCAGGAATTCTCAAGGTAGAATGGTACAAAGCCGTTAGCGGTTACGGTAAGCGATTTGAGATGAGTTATGAGTAAATAAGTGTGTAGTGTGTAGTGTGAAGGAATCATATGTGTGTGTCAGAAGTAACAGTAGTCTTATGGCATTGGAGAAGAATCTTGATGGGCTGATGAACCTGATTCGCTTTCTGGAAAGGTGAAAAATGATTGTGTGGGGGGACTAGAGTCCATCATAATGTTTCCAATTTCCCTATGAAATTGTTTAGAATAGACACTTTTATATTAAGTCAAAGTCATTTTATTGTCATGAGTAGGGTTGGGTATCGAGAATCAGAGTATCGATTGGAACCGGGACTAACTTTTCGTTTTTCCCGGATTCGTTCAAAAGTTAAAATTTCAAATCCTAGTTTCGATATTCACAGTCCGTCGACCGGAAGAAGAAACCGTTGAACAACACCAATGAAGAAGCGTCTACCCAGCGCAGTCTCATCCCAATTCGTCATATAACTGACGTTTTGGGATGTCTTTTGACCATTCGTCAATATACGACTATTTAGGGCCCCCTTAAACGTCAGTAGATGACGTTATGGGATCCTAACTCTACCCCATACCTAAACCTAACCCTAAACCCAACTCGTCACCTAACTGACGTTAAAGGTAAAAGCGTCAGTTGTATGACGACCCGGGATCGTCATCTACCGACGTTTAAGGGGGCCTAAATAGTCGTATATTGACGAATGGTCAAAAGACGTCCCAAAACGTCAGTTATATGACGAATTGGGATAAGACTGTGTTGGTCTACCGGAAGTGTTGGCATTACCGCGCGAGTCGAACATGAGTAGCTTACGTCGGCAGTCCAAAGAGTGGCTTCACTTTTCTAAAAATAACGAAATCTCGGCAAAATGCTAAATTTGTGACAAAAGGAGTATTTGTGACAGGAGTATTTCCTTCAGAAAGACCGTTGGTTAGCAAGGTTAGCTAAACTTTTTTGACCCTGCCTCTTAAAAGAATTGGAATCAAGAATTGTTAGGAACCGGAATCGAAACAAGGAATCGAAATTCGGAATCAAGAATCGTTCAAATTCAAACGATATCAAACCCTAGTCATGAGTCTCCAATATAGTGAGAGAAAAAAATAATAATACCGTATCTCCATCACTAAATAACTGTCACTAAATAATGTATAAATAAAATCATCAATTAAATTGTTCTTCCGCAAAAGAGCGGCATCATTATAACCCCAGCGAATGATGGGTAAAGGTCTCCTACTCAATCTAAACATATTGTGCCAGCATGCATTGTCTCCATTTCCAAAATTCTGAAGATTACACCCACAAATGCTAATGAATTTCCAATGGCTTTGGCTTGTGCTGAGCAGGGGTGATAAATCAGGAGGGGGCAACACTGTGTAATGAAGCCAAATGAGGCTCTTGGCCCCTGCAATGAAGCTAATGAGATGGGGAAAAGTGTTGCTCAGCAGGTACACGGCAGAGATGTGCATCTAAGCGCTAACCATGTGACCTTAATGAGTCCCTCAAATAATGCAAAAAAAGCATTTACATCTATGGCTGTATGACTACAAATGTCTAATACTCAGACCTTCTCATCGCATCCCTGTTGCTAACACGCTGTAAAACAGTTAGCCCAGACCTATTAGCGTTATTTTCAGTCCTCTGTGACACATCATAATTAAATAAGAAATCAGACGTACCTTGAGGTCACTGCCGTTAAGGCGAATTCTGTTTATCCGTCGGCCGCTGGGTCTGCTGGAGTCAATCCAGTAAATGAACTCCTTTTTGTAGTCAAAATCTAAGCTGATAATGTTGTTGAGGCCCTACAGGAGTCAGAAAGAAACACAGCATAGAGGTAATAGAGGTGAATTAGGTAACAACACGAGATGGACTGCACAACAAATGGGACTGTTAGCACAGTCAGCATGATGCATTAGCAGGGTAAAAGCCACAGTCAGTATGCATGGATCAACTATGCAGAACAAAAAAGAATGAGATGTTCTGCATTTGTTCTGCTTTTCAATTAGCTTGAGGCCTTAATTAGCTACTTCCGCGTACGCTTATCTCGACAGGATCTGGCAAGGATGTACTACAGACACGAAACATACAGAGACTACATTTCTTTTGATGTCTCTTCGTCGTATTGATTTTGGAAGAGGACGCAGTGTGCGGTGGATGCACGGGGATGCTGGCTTCAGAATTCAGGGAAGCAGTTCAGAGAGCCTTCAGAGGGAATCCTGACGGTACATTCGTTACTGTCATGTTCACGTCAGGCTGCTGTCACTCAGTTTACCGCTCACTAGCCCCCTTCTTTTGCCCACTTCATCCCAGCTGTTAAGATGGAGCGACGGGCATGATGACAGATGAAGGAAAGCTTTGATAACCCCATCAGATCATCAACACTGTGAGACCCACTAGGACCTTTAGCCTTTATCTTGTGGCCAGAACCTCCAGTGTTAACTTAAGGCCACAACAAGTTATCTTTTCATGTGACATCAGTGAAAACACAAATATGAGATCCATATAGGTCAATGGGTCTGGCAAGGCTGTAGAGGTCTAGAGGAAACACTATCTGTATATCATTATACTGTATATAATCGCCAAAATTATACATTTCTAATGGTATTAAATTGTCCAAATTTAATTTTTCAGTCGCTTATGCAGCACTCACTAAGGCACCATTTATCTATTCGACAGTACAGTGAAAACAGTCCTGTAAATTATTAGCAAAATTTAAAATAACTCTATATTGTATTTAAAAATGTCATTTATTCCCATCATGGTAAAACAGAATTTTCAGCATCATTACTCTAGTTTGTCTTTATGTTCAGTCTTAAAAACAGTTGCGCTAATTCTTTGATGAAGAGAAAACAAAAAAGAACAGCATTTATTTATGGTTTAGCTCCAATGTACTTAACGGACCTTTTTTCGCCCTACAATCCACCGCGTTCTTTAAGATCACTAAATTCAAGGCTTCTGGTCATTCCTAGGATATCTAAGTCCACTAAAGGAGGGAGGGCGTTCTCACATTTAGCTCCAAAACTCTGGAATAGCCTTCCCGATACGGTCCGAGGCTCTGACTCGCTGACACAGTTTAAAACTAGACTAAAGACGCATCTCTTTAGCCAAGCATTCACATAATGCTTACCTTTTAGTCCTCTGTTATGCCATACAGGAACCGTTTGCCGCTGAAACTGCTTAACGCACCAGTGGGGCTCGACAGCCTTTTAGACAAACGGGTCGGCGCGTATGGTTGGGTTGCGGTTGGTTTGCGGAGAGTTTGGGTTGCGGAGAGTTTGTGAGATAGTGTTTTTCTAACACTCGACTCCTGTATAATGGAAATCATTATGAACATCAGCTATGCTAATTATTTCCCATCTGCCTTTCTGCTGTTATCTCGGGACGTTTGTCCCGAGAAAAATGACGTTTGTCAGGTCCAGTTTGTATCCAGCCTCTCACGGGGATTTCAGATGCCCCAACGCCTGTGATGAGAAGACCAACGCCTGGGAAGAGACGACTCAACGTTGGAGATATGTTATGGCTCCGTATTATATATATTTATATCTAATATTTATATATAAACAATATGAATGTGAGCCAGAGCAGAACCGGCTCCCGACTGAGCCTGGGTACTACCAAGGTTTTTTTCTCCATCCAATCTGATGGAGTTTTGGTTCCTTGCCACTGTTGCCTTGCTTTGCCTTGCTTTTGGCTTGCTTAGTTGGGGTTATTTATTATTTAATATTTAACAATATTATTGATCTGTGTTGTACTACTTTCATGTTATCACTGTGAAGCTGCTTTGACACAACCTGTATTGTAAAAAGCGCTATATAAATAAATGTGACTTGACTTGACTATTTGAAATAGAAATATATCGTAACAACGTAAAAGTCTTTGTCACTTTTAATCAGTTTAATATCCTTGCTGGATAAAAGTGTTAATTCCTTAGAAAAATAATAATACAAGAGCTGTATACTATGTTAAACTGAAATAAACTGTCAGTTATCTAGTCGATATAAAAATTAGAGCCAGACCGATTTATCGGCAGGCCGATATTATCGGCCGATATTAGGCATTTTCCAAACTATCGGTATCGGCAGTTATAATGGCTGATAAATGAACGGACTAAACACGCTTCAACCATGTCATGAGTGTTGGAGTTGTATAGTTTGTCCACCAGAGGGCACTCTACACCGTTCCTGTTGGCAACACTCGTTGAGTTGGTTTACGATACATACATTGTTGAATAGCAATTAAAAGAACATCCCCATCAGTTCTCTTAACTCACAAAATTTGTGACTATCATGTGCAGTTTTGCTGCTGTTAAATAAGCCGAGAGTGAAGCGGAATTAGCTAATACTTATGTTACTTTGTTACAGTGTCGTTGACTGACTATCCTTTTAACTTTTGACAATGTGACGGAAGTATTTCTTTAATAGCGCGTGACAGTTATAGCAATGAGACGTATCATCTCTCCTTGGCCTGTTATATTAAAAATGTATGTTTTACAATTTGCAGTATGATGTTATCGATTGCTAAATTATGGCTCATCATAGACTAGCTAACCACAAAGCTAGCTAATGCCACTATCATCAGTCTGTTCTGTTGACAATAAAAGAGTTTCTTTTTAAAATGCATTAGCACATTATTTTAGTTAAAACTCATAAATAACTACAAATAACTAATGTTAGGGAAATCTGTTAATGTTTTGTTGCACATTTCTGAATAAAAAAATAAAAAAATATCGGCCGATATATCGGAATATTGGATTTTTAAAACCAACAAATATTTGTATCGGTATCGGCCTTCAAAATCCTTTATCGGTCGGGCTCTTAATAAAAAGTAATATGAACTGTAGATTGTATTATTATCACAATTAATATTGATAATTTATAAATAAATATTGCAATATTGTTGCCAGTGTCCGTCTTGTTGCCAGGCCGGGTGCTTTCTATGATGTAGAAGGAGGATGATAAAATAATAAGCAGAACAATGTACAGTCAGCGAGTCATTATTGCAAAATGAACCCATTCAGGGTGATAAAAGTGAGCTTCTAAAGACCATCTCTCACTTAATACACAGGTCATGCTTCAAACTGAAGTCGTCTTTAATTATGGATACTGTACGGAAGATCGATAAATAGCTAACTAGCATTCGATAGAGCGAACGAGATCATGAACTATGCTAGTATGAGGTCAGCAAAGACCTCTGTTGTTGGGAAGAGGCCACAGGGTCCACTCATTGTTAAGTGCAAAAGCTTTCCTCCCTTCACTCTTATTAAACAAAATGGAATAAATGGAACTGAATGATTGCTGATGAGACTACTCCATAAAGGGAAGAGTTTACTGAGAGCCCTATAGACATTCCCCTGGATGACAGCCTCAATTGGTATGAATAATGTAACGAGCGCAGAATTGAGGAAACTCACATTTCACTAAGAATCATCATTTCGATAGTAATGACTAAAGGCCTCTAATGACACCAGCTGTGGATAATAGCACAGGGAAACACTTGCTACACCAGGCCAATCAGAAGTTACTTATAAAGTCAAAATGACATTTCTTAGAGCATTCATAATGTGTGCTATATATGCAAAAAAAAAAAAAAAAAAAAAACCCTTAACCTCTTGAAAAAAAATGATGTAGAACCTCAAAGCAAAGGTTAGGATAGCCTGAGGATTTTAAATGAATTGTTAATAGCCAATGAACAGCCTGATGATCAATATAATGCATAAAAAATACTATTTAGTGGGAGCAAAATAAATGAAAGAGTTCAGATGCAAAAGCCTCTAAGTGCCATTTGAAATTTTCTTCTAAAATGATCATTTTTATCAAGCTTGTATATTAAAGTTCAGTAATTTCACTTAAATGGCAATGAAGATTACCTATTAATTGTCATTTAAGTGAAATTACTGAACTTAAATATACAAGCTTGATAAAAAATGGTCATTTTAGAAGAAAATTTCAATTGGCATTTAGTGGCTTTTGCATCTGAACTCTTCACATTGAGAAAACTGCTTAAAGAAAATCAGCATTGATTTTGAATTATTACAGAATTATGTTTTCTTTTTGATTATTTGTAAAAGTTATTTTAACTTTTTTTTTCTTTTTCTCATTTTGGACAGTGCATTGGCTGCAGCAATTGGAAATTTCTAAATTTGCTGATAATTCTGTGCATGCTGTAAGCCCAAGGAAGGTCGATTGACCAAATCAAATTTTGTAATGATGCAAGTTTGAGTAATGTAGATAATATAGAATGTAGAAATAATACAGGAATATACAGGACCATATATAGTTATATATAGTTTATATAAAATTTAATCAAAACTAAAAAAAAATTAGAACAGAAATTATTAATTAGTTTAATAATTTAAATAGTTTAATAATTTAATAAACTATTAAATAGTGTATATATAAGGCCCTGTTTACATGAGAACGCTCGCGGGTGAAAACGTAAAAATATTTTATCGGATGTGCCTTTCGTTTACACGGCGACGGCGTTTTTGAGGCTTAAAACGCAAAAAAGTGAAACCATCCTCCAGAGTGGAAATCTTAAAACGCTCCACCGTCGCGTTCCCGTGTAAAGGGTAAAAATGCAAAAGTCTGCTTGACAGTGAAGGTTGTACGCAGGCACGTGGACTTGGTGTCACCATTTGCACGCGAATTTACCACAGAAAACGCTCGTCTAAACGCAGAATAAAAAGTGATGACGCAGCGCTACTTTTGCGTTTTCTCTACAGAATCGTTTCCGTGTAAACATAGCCTAATAATCATTGACCTGTCACACATTAACCTGTTTTATACTATGTAATATAACGATCTCAAAATGGCAAGATATCAATTTGTTGGCCTAGCTGTTATAAAACCTGATATTAAATGTAAAAGGTAAAAGTACTTTGCACTTTCAAGACCAGCAATGGAGTGTTTTTAATTATTTCATGTGATGTTCCACCAACCCAAGAGACTAGTTAATGTCTTAAATTAGTGTTTTCAAATGGCATAGGAGACAATAGACACTGTGTTGTTATCACAGCTGTGTCACCACCGCTTAATTGGTCATCCATTAGGCTTTTACAAACACAGCAGTTCTATCTTATGATCTGGTCTCTGAAGTCCAGTAACAATTAAATGTAGCATACAGCAGTCTCGGTTGGCCAAATTACATGGGCAACCTTTCAATAAGGTGTGATATGATGTGATATGAAAATAAACAATACATGGGAGTAATGGGATTTAAAAAACAGTTGACGTAGATCTTTACCTGTTTCAGGAGAGTGTAATTGGATCCATCAACACTTAATTTTCTGATTTCATGAAGATCAGCAAGTATAAGAAAAGGTTCTTCAGCTGTGAGAATATAAATGTGAGTTGATGCAATGAAGCCTGACAATAGCAAGTTAACAAAGCCTGAAATCATCAAGTTCTGTTGAAACATATTCTGGGGGAAATCACTAAATGATACTTACCCGAAAGAGACTTGCAGCTGTTGGGGTCTTTTCTGGAAGCTTCATAGCCATCTACACATAAACACTTAAAGGATCCATAAGTGTTGGTGCAGGTCTGACTGCAGGGTAGGGTGGTGGTGCATTCGTCAATGTCAACACATGTTCTCCCATCATTCTTTAGGTGAAATCCTGGCCAGCACTTACACTACACACATTGGTGGAAAAAAAGACAATTGAGGTGTTTTGAGTCTGAAATTGCCATCAATACAAAAGACACCTCTCTGCTGAGACCACTTGGAAAAAATCCATTTTGTTTCAGAGCCATTACCATTTTACAAACGTATACGTATAAACCTCAAAAATGAAAATTGTGTTACCATTTGAGTTCAATTGCATGTCGCTGAAACAGGCCCGGTTCTACGGGGGTGCTTGAGGGTGCTTAGCACACGCAAACAAAAGTGAAAACACCCTCAGATTCATATTTTCTTAGCACACATGTAAACGAGATTTTGCCGTCAAAAGAAACACAGACGGATTTCACATTCATCATACAAATAATAGGTTACACAAACTAAATCCATTAACACGATTTTTCACATCAGAATTTATTTCAGTATTATATTTAATGCATTGAATTGGTTGTGTCCTTTCGCGAATCGTCATACGCATAGGTGAAGCTGTCTCTTTAATTGCCCACTTTGTTTGTGTGTATGTGTCCCGCTCAGGAAATTCGTTAGCGACGGGGCTGCCTTTAGATAGCCAATAAATGTCTCTATATAAATCGGAATGAATAGAGAGTCTCTGCAACAGCGGTAGATTAAAGTGCGCGCAGTGCGCGTCCGAGTGATTGCACGAGACACAAGAGAACTGTATCCATGAAACTGACAGCTAGGGCTGTAGTCAAGACCACCTTTGTCGAGTCCAAGACAAGTCCAAGACCAGGACTAGTCGAGTCCAAGTCAAGACCGAGTCCAAAGAGGTTCGAGTCCAAGTCAAGACCGAGTCCAAAGAGGTTCGAGTCCAAGTCAAGACCGAGTCCAAAGAGGTTCGAGTCCAAGTCAAGACCGAGTCCAGGACAGGAAAAAAAAAAGTCTTCAGGGCCTGAATTTCGTTTTTGCCAAACAAAATTATTACATTTATTTTGCCTAAATGTTTGCGCTCGTTGCATTTTTTACAATGGGGTAATGTTGTTAAGAATTTACACAACACAAGGCTTTATTTCAATAGTTCAATGAAACTGAAAAAAGTTAAAAAAATAAATACAATAAAGATACAACTAAAGACAAATAAAGAGAACGTTTTTGAATAGAACACTAGTATTCATAGATAGAAAACTGAATAACGTCATGAAATGGAAAATAACACTGGATAGTATTTTATTCCTGAATAAATTAAACACATAGGCTAATCCTGATTCCTTTAATTTAAAGCTCTCTTTTGTTGTTTTGACGGCAGAATTAATGACCGACACATATGGTTACTGTCACTTTAAGAGCTAGTGGATGGATTCTCTGTTCATTAAACTGGCATGCATTTTATGCTTATTAAAGACAAAACCGACTATGTTTAGACCATTATACTCACGAAGACCAAAATTGACACATTTTTGAGTGTTAAAGCAATATATTTAATCCGTGAAAAATAACTTTAGTTACTGGCCAGCTGTTCTTGAGGTGGATTCTCTATGAATGTGCGCATAGTCATCCCAGAGAGCGCACGAGCACTGATAGTTTAAAATTGCTTTAATGTTAAACTGGTAAGACTTAAAAAGACGTGCAAATGGTAAACTTTATTCACGATGCACTACTGGCCCGAATGCAAGTGAATATTCCGTCATGTCCCGACTCCTGAATGTGAGTGTGTATTATCTCAGCAGTGCTTGATGCTGCCTTCCACAACACATGAAAGAAGAGAAGACGTCGACAACGCTGAACACTCACACTGTTTGTGAATTGCATCTGGCAGATAGTTATTAAAAGAATGATTTGATTTTATAATCTGTGTGGATTACGATTGAGGGAATTTCCCACATTATAAATGGAAGACCTGCGGGAATCATTAGAATTGTGTGCAACACCCAGTAACTATAGTAACAGCATGAGAAGACGCGCTCCGTTGTAGTGAGCACTTGGTCTGTTCATTTTGGCATTTTCTAAGTTATTGTTACCCTGATAGGCTAGTAATAAATGAACACACATTCAAAATGTTGGACTTGGTCGAGACCAAAAGCTATATTTGGCAAGACCAGTGGCCGAGACCGAGACAAGTCCGAGTCCGAATACCAGCGAGTCCGAGACAAGTCCGAGACCATAGAAAAACGGTCCACTCTTGTTAAATAAGCCGAGAGTGAAGCGGAATTAGCTAATAGTTACGTTACGTTGTTACAGTAGTTGACTGAATGGCCTTTTAACTTTTGACAATGTGACTTAAGTATTTCTTTAATAGCGTGTGACAGTTATAGCAATGAGACGTATCATCTCTCCTTGGCCTGTTCTATTAAAAATGTATGTTTTACAATTTGCAGTACGATGTTATCTATTGCTAAATTATGGCTCATCATAGACTAGCTAACCACAAAGCTAGTCCAAGACTGGATCTCGAGTACTACAGCCCTGCTGACAGCAGTGGCAAATAGTGCTCAGTTTGATTTCAAAAACATCAAATTTAACCACTAGCTAGATCTCTTAATTTAGAGCGGACTAAATGAATGCTCTGCTAGTTAACTGGAGATGTTTTATCTGTCGTAGGTAAATCTGTTCCTCAATATTTCCAAAAGTGGTGGTACTAAATTAGGCTACTAATGATGAAATCTGGTGGGGATCGACATTCGAGTGACCAGCATTTAATATTTAAATAAGCTGTTTCGTTTAAAAGGACTGATTCATTGTTGTCAGAAACTAAATGTCTAAAATGTACGTTACTTGTATTAACTTATTTATTCAACTGCAGAATAAAATCAGTTTTAATACTTCACACATTTGCATAGGCTACTGCTGTTATTTGGGGAAAAAGCACTGTGTGCGTAACATTTCTTATCTATGAAATGATATGTAAAGGACAAAAACTCATACAGGGACATAGGCTACTCGATCATGGATATCGAATATTGTTCAACATTTGAGCACCCTCACTACTTTCAAAAGCACCCTCAGTGATTTGGTTCTAGAACCAGGCCTGCGCTCAAAATAATTTAGTTTAAAAGTTGTACTAAAAAAAGAAAACAAAAAGACTGCTACCATTTTACTGATAATGATGATACACAAATGAATTTTCCAAATCATTGTAGCTAGGTTTAATGACTGGTGCTTTTTTGTCTGTAACCAATGGTTTCCCTGTGATCCCTTCATTTCTACCACAGTAAACATGAGGTCCATACCTACAGGTTTTGACTCAACAACAGTACCTAAATCTGCTAGGAAATGACACTGCCTCCAAACACCTTTGATGATCACAGGAGACACCCCTGACACCTAGTTTGCCCATCAGTAACACAGCAGAAGTGTCTGTATCTAGAGAGTATTAGCTCCTTCAGGCATGCCTCTAGAAAGCGTTCCCAAAGGAACAAGTCTTTGTTTAAACTTGATCTGAGTATGCCAATTAAGTACCAATGAAACAAAACTGGGACAAATCGTTCCTATAGTTTTTTTGTCTTTGTTCTTTGAATGTTTGCCCAAGTAATTCATTGAAAAGCTGTCACAGAAACAAAAACACAGTCGCTTCTGCAAATCAATTCATCACAGTTACATATTTGCAAAACTTGCAAATTAAGACACATAAAATAAGCCAAGATTGAAAAGAACTGCCAAATCTTTAAAACAGAAAAAAAGAAAGTATAGAAACTTGCTATTATTTGCAACATGGCAACTCTGTCTCACAATGAAAAATAGTCTGATATTTTAAATATCTTTTTGTCCTTTTCATATAACATATCTGTGCACAAGAAATATAGATGTGTATTTCTTCAGAACACTTAATAATACTGTATACAATTAATATACATTAAAGAAGACACACATGCATTTCTTCAGAACACATACTATACAAATAGAATTGTTTTACTTATGCATAAACATACTTTTAATAGAAGAAACATGTACAAACAAACAATAAATAATATAATATAATTAATATGATTGATGGTGTTACTCAATTATATGCTCTGCATCAAAAAGTTTTTTTTTCTACAATTTTTTAAGCTTGTGAAAATGTATTTTTGTTATAGGAAAACATTAACTTTTGAATGTTTCATCATTGATTAGGGAGGCAAGCTTTGCTTGAATATATCTATATATATATATATATATATATATATATATATATATATATATATATATATATATATTTTTTTTTTTTTTTTTTTAAGTTAAAAGCCTAGATGGACATATGAAGCTTAAATATGTGACCCGTTCTGGCAAAATAAGTGCATGAACTCATGCACAGGCTAATAACAAGCTATATGTAAAACAAGTGCAATATGTCCATTTTGGTGCGTTGTCAAAACGGCAGCAGAATAGAGGGTGGATTATCATTTATCAATGGCATTTAATAAACTAATTTTTGTGAAAACCTCAAATTCGACCAAAATGGACATATTTTACTCGTATATTGACAACAGTCTTGACAACAGTTTTAGAGAAAGAATGGCAGCGGGAGTCTCTGAGGACACATCTGTGCAACCGTGTAAGTTAGAACCGAAGTCAGACCCGACAAAAAGATGACGACCACAAAGATTTTCGACAATTAAGGCTCGAACAGGACGTTTCTGAATGGTTGGTTAACATAATGTCACTTTGATCTATCTTTGTATACTGGCAGGGTAGAGTAACTTAGGCTACGTTCACACTGCAGGCTGAAACGACCTAATTCCGATTTTTTTGCCCCTATGCAACCTGTATCTGATTTTTTTCATGACAGTCTGAACGACACAGATCCGATCTTTCAAATGCGACCCAGGCCACTTGGGTATGTGGTCCAAATCCGATATGTATCCGATCTTTTGAAATGCGACTGCAATCTGAACGGCCAGGTCACATATATCCGACACGCACGCTCATTGCACGCACCTGTAGCTTGCCGATACACGCCAACTCCAACGCGTTTCTGCACTGTTATGGGCCGCCGCAGACGTGTCTCTTCCCGTGACAGAGTTGATCGGAGGCGCTCACAAACATAATCGAAGGTGGATCTGGTCATTCGGAAGTTACTGATGAATTCTGTATCAGTTAAGCCACTCACATCAGTATCCCACCACTCCTAGCTGCGACTCCACACCCACACGTTTCTCTGTTTAATTTTCTTCTTAAAACGAGAAGATTGTAAGTGTGCTGGCTCTGTTGTGAAAATAACTTTAATATTGCTAAACGAGCTCCACTGTAAGACATCCATTTAGCTACTTCCGCAAACAACAAGTGACGTCGTTGACCGTTGAGTACTCTTCTGCGCATGCGGGTCACTTCTGGGTCATTTCACGTTCACACAGGAGATCACAAAAGGTCGCATTTAATTGGAAATGTGAACGGCCTTGCAAAAAAATCGCATTTTTTCAAAAAATCGGAATTGAGCATTAAGCCCTGCAGTGTGAACGTAGCCTTAGTGAGATGTACGAATGCTATGTGTTTACTGATGTATACATACTCAGTTTGTAACAACACAATAACCATAACGCGTTGTTCCTTATAAACGTGGGATTATGAATTATATTGAGAAAGTGTAAAACTTAGCCACATTCATTCAGTGAAAGCGTGCAAGCGATTTGCAAAGATTAATATAAAATAGACAATTTTACACTCACTTCTTCTGGAGGTGCAGCAAGATTATACATTTTTTAATGGTCATGGTTTATTCCCTTATTTTCCCTGATATGGGAGAAATAAGGATTTAAGTGTACTACTTTCTGCTTTTTACTGACGTAAAATCCCCATTTTGCGTCATTGTAAGCAGGAAGTCTCATTTCTTTGTGTAAGGGTTAAGACTACAAACACTAGTTCCTTTATCCAGGGGTGGGACCGACTCACGCTAAAGACCAATTAAAGATCAGTGGGTGGGGCTTTCTGAAACTAAAACAACATCCTCCTTCTTGTTTGGAAGCTAAGCTAACAGGCGCTGTGGAGCGCCAGATGTAAAGTTACGACAATGGCGAAATGCACTCAATATGATATGGAGGAAGAGGATTTTGAAAGTGTGATGCTCGAATCAGATGTTCGTTGCTACTTTCAGGAGCTCCAATATAGCGAAGGGCGGACTGGTGGTATCTGTGCTCAGTCGGGCTTATGGGACACAGATAGAGTCCGTCAGCTGCAAAGAAACTCAAAGATGCCAATTTCTCCTGGACAAAATCTCTGAATCAGACGAGGACACAGACGTTTGTGTTGTGTGTGAACCATCCTAGTTTCACACTGCATATGTTCTGACTGAACATCCAGGTATCATGCAATAATTCACCATTTCAAAAGAAATACAAATGAGCTAATGCACTAATGAGTTCGCCATCTAGAAATTTTGCGTGAAATAAATTTGAAGCTCTGGTGGTAGCCAGCCTTGAAGACGGAAGAGTGATTTCTCTGATAGGCGGATACCCCATAGGCACTGTTCTGGTATAGTGGGAGTGGCTACAGTGCAATGTGGTGCATTGTGGGAGTTGTAGTCTTTCATACAGATGTGCCCTAAAGTTATTGTCTTTCTTCCTCAGTCTAAGATCAAAAAGGCACCAAATTTGAAATTAATTTTACATTCCAACTACATATATGGCCCATTTTCAAAAAAGATCAATGTTCCCACGGGTGAAATGCTCCTTTAATGACTGCTTCAGGGATAATGTGCCACCAAAATAAGATGATTTTGGACATTAAAAGTAGCAAATCTTGAACAATTGTACAATACATAAAGATATTATTGACCAACCTTATATCCCACTGGTAAGTCTAGACAATCCTGCGTACATCCGCTGACACGGCGGTTGAGGCATTCGTTGACATTGCAGTTTTCTCATCTGAGTGATCGCCACAGTCATCTTTCAGGTCACATAAACTCTTCTCCAGATATACAGCGGCCATTTGAGCACATGAAAAAGGAACTGTTGCATAAGCTCTCTAGAAATAAAGGAGGAAAGAGAAAACAAAGAAATGAAAATGAAGGAAAAGTACAAAGCAATACCAGCAATGCAGACTTGTGTTGAAACCCAAACTAAAAATGTAAAAATGCTTTAAAAAAAAAAATAAAAAAAAATCTTTAACTCTGCAAAGCTAGAGGGCATCAAAGTTGCAATCCAACAAAAGTCAAATTATATTTCTAGCTTTCTGCAACTGCCAGTAAGTGCAAGGCCTTTTTTTCTTTTAAATGCTTAGTATGCTCAGCTGAAAACATGCCCTCCCCGCAGGTCAAAGTTATCCACTTCAGCCCCCTGCTTTTATCTATGATGTTCCTTGGCCACTTGTGTTCCCTCAAATGTTCAGTAAGCCCCACATCCATCAGTCAAACATTTTTCAGGCACAGCTATGTTGGGCCATTACCGGCAGCCAGGCATTTGAGGTTGAGGGGCAGCTCATCAGAGTGGTCAGGGCAGTCTGGGAAACCATCACACTCCCACTGGGCGCTGAGCAGGCATCGGCCATCAGCACAGCGGAACTCATCCGACCCACATGAGCGGTACACTGCGGAAGAGTGACTGTCAGCACACTGACACACTCTACACCAAGAGATCTTAAAGGGACAGCTCACACAAAAATGAAAATTCAGCATTCATTTATTTAGAAAAAAAGTGTTTTTTCTTCTATGGAAACACAAACGCAGAAATTTAGTGGAATGCCAAAGCTGCTCTTTTACAATGGTTGACTCAAGAACATCCAAATGACTGTGTGAATCTTTACAGTCTTCAATATAATTAACTTTTGTAGTCACTCAATTCAGTGAAAAATAAGCATAGGGGAGCGCGGGGTTAAGTGTAACACGGACCTTTTACATAGTTCGTCAGGATCAAGCAGGTTGTGTTTCCGATTTTTTCTCTTGCTGCCAGAAGACGGTCAGTTTTGATAATATTTCGTGAAGATACTGGACAAAGAGTGTTTTGACACCATGCAAGTCAATTTTTCAATAGTGTTTTTTTTTTTTTCGGTTTCTGAGTTGGGTGTATACGTTTCCGAATCTAACTTTATATTGCCTTAATCACTGTCTTGTTGGCTCAAACATAGCACCGTTTTGAAACATGTCAGCAATTCCTAGCAACTGTTAGCTAGACTTAAAATATGTAATACACAGCGGGGTTAGTTGTAGCACAGTGTTAACTAAGGCGCCAAGTGTACAATGATAATCAAATCAAAAAGGAGCCACACAACTTTTAAGGTTTTAGTATTATTTATACATTTAACTTTGTAAGGCTTTCACAAACAATGTTGGAATTTAAAATGTTTCAAATTTAATGTACTATGCATTTATCACTTGTTAATTTATTTTAAATATGGCCTGTTTTGAATGCAATAAACCCTTTAAATTTTGATTTTAAGCTCATTTGTATTATTATTATTACTGTTATTATTATTATTATTATTATTAATAATAATTTTACATGCAGCTGCCACACACAAATCTAATTCAATTGCAATTACAATATTTTATAATTGTATTTATTATTATTTATATCAAAACTGTGCAGCCCTTTTCTATGTATTTATCCATGATATTGATCCATAATAGAAGGATGATTGGATGAGGGATGGATGTATGGATATCTGTCTATACAGATGCACAAACAATATCAAACTATACAAATAAAATAGTACTGAATTATGTGTGTTACACACAAGTGTTACAATGAACCCCTCTATCTGTTACAATTAACCCCGTATATGGGGTAAGTTGTAACATTTGCACTTCTGTCACTTTCAGTGTAACTGTACGAAAATGGTAGGTCCTAGAAAAAAATCTTTAAGTGTTTACTTGTAGCAGAGATGTGCATGTTGCTTGTGTTAAAAAAAAAAAAATCGAACCTTCTTATTTTTTTATTAATTGAGCCAAAAACAAAATGCGCTAGGTTGTGCCCCTCTCTCCTCTATATCATACATCATTATAAAAAAAAAAAAAAACAGGTATTACCTTATGACTGATTTTAAATCTTTGGGTGAACTTAAGTACAATAAGTATGATGTGTGATACTTCAGTAAATCTGCAGATATCTTGGGCGACAGATTCTAGATACGGAGATCTCTTTGAATGTCTTTTGTTATAAATAATTCCCCAGACTTTCCATTTCATATTTTAACCTCAGTGCAATAAGTTCTAGTGTAATAAATTATGAGGGCATATGCACATGAATGATGTCCTGTGGAGAGGCTGTGCTTTCATGTTGTGAAGACCAGGGACCAGTTCTCCATCAAAAAACCCAGTTTCAGTTTTAAGCTCAATTAAAGTGCAATATTGACTATTCTTGAAATTGTTCCACTTAATTAAGAATGTATAGTACAAATTATACGAGCATAGAGCAGCCTAAGGCTCACTGTAGAGCTTTAATTAACTGAGAAGTGCCTGTTTTTTTTTCCATTAAAATACAACACTTTACTATTTCAATGCATTTCAATTTACTGTATAAATAAAAGCTGCTTTCACAAATTCCTTTAGGGAAAAGCAGGTAACTACAGTGACAAAAGACGTAGACGCGGAAAAACAATATTTCTCAATGACGGCTCTGTTTATCAGACAGATGTGTGAATTCAGAAAGATGCTTACCGCATTCAACCGATTCATCCGAACCATCTCCACAGTCGTTGTCATGGTCACAAACGAAGCGTTTTGGAATGCAGCCTTTGTTAAGGCATCTGAAGGAATTCTCATCACATTTGTTATTCGGAGCTGCGGGGTAAACATCAGAACCTTGAGCTTAATTAATTCTCACTAAGACTTTTATTCACCTTGGGGTACAAGTCATAACCCTTCCCTACCACAGCCTGGAATCTTAACGTGTTACGCAAAACACATCACTAATGAAGTGCCTGTGGAGAAGCATATCTTTTTCAATGGATGTCATTGAGTTTTTAAAATCCTGACCTGAGCACGTATCAAATAGCCAATTATAATGAATGGCCAACATCGCTGCTAGAACAACATCTGAAGGGAGCTTGCATCGATTACACATTGACATGCAGAAGACTTTTTAAACAGATCAATGGGAATATTTACCACAGCCGGCTGCTGCGAGCTCATCGCTGCCGTCGGGACAGTCTCTCCCCATCACATAACCAGCGCGTTGGGACGCATGCATATGAGCCTGGACAACTGAATAACCCTGGGGCACAGGTCACCGAGCCTGGAACATATTTTATTAGATGCTAGTGAACTTTAGCGTTCTTTAGCATTTGTTAGTGTCCTTGTGTGTCGCCTTCCATGCCTTAGACACCGGTCTGGGTAATTTACACATTTGGTACCAATTACCCAGATGGGTGTGAGGTTTAAAGGAGTAGTTCACTTTTCAAAAAACGTTTGCTGATAAATTACTCACCCCATGTCATCCAAGATGTCCATGTCATTCTTTCTTCAGTCGAAAAGAAATTAAGGTTTGTGATGAAAACATATAATGGACTTCAATGGGAACCAAACAGTTCAAGGTCCAAAAGACACTTTCAGTGCAAACTGCAAACTGTTCAAAGGGCTTTAAACGATTCCAGACAATGAATAGGGGTCTTATCAAGCAAAACGATCGCTTATTTAAAAAATAAATAAATAACAAAGCTTAAGTTTTATAAGCTCAACTGATTGCCTTGCTCTGTTCTGCGATGCACGTTCGTGACTCTCCTGTTCGAACTTGTTCATCAAAATGAACACATCTTTTACAGAGTCAATTCGTTCGTTTCATTCGTTGAATGAACAAATGACATGGATAAAGGCGACCATTTGAGCTTATAAAACTTAAACTTTGTTATTTATTTATCAGGGATGTGATTTTTCCGGATTAATCCGGAATCCCGAATTTCCGACCTATAAATGTGACCAACGTGAATCATGCAGATCTGTAATAAAAATAAAAGGGGGAGGGGATGGGTGTCGGCTGCCGGAGTGAAAAGGAGAGGATATAAGGACATAACTGGCTGACGTGCGTACACATTCTTCCTTCTTTTCCAAGTATCAACAAGGACGTACTTGCGTTCAGCTTGTTCACCTGCTCAATTTCGTACCTCAGTCGCTCTCGCGCTACTGTGTTATCGTTGTCAGTTGACAAGAACATCACCGTTAGGTCCCCAGTAGGGATGGGCGATATATCGATATAGTTCAAATTTGCGCTATGATCCTTGCTCCAAGCAAGCTGCTGACTGCTTTTGTAGAAATATGTATATCGTGCATTATATCAGTTGGAGTTCTGACTCCTACGTCCCAACAGCATTAGTGTACAACGCGACAAATACTCACATAAAATATTAACACAGAGGAACGGCCAAATCAGTTCAGTGAGTTCACAAAAGTTCATTGCATGTGCTTTAAAACATTGCCGGTTAAACGTCATTCACAGCTGATGCGCTGTTCTGAGCACGAACACCTGACGCTCACATGCACTGACGGTAAGATATCCCGTCAATTTTATAAACCTGCCTGGTCGCTGGACATAAAGTTATCTTTCAAGTCTTATTTCGCTAATACTCTCAAATACACACACGGTTTACATAAGAAATTTTGGTTTTGTCTAAACTGAAAGCAAACCGAGAAAATTGAGAGAAATCTGCTTGTCAAATGCGCGTGTATAGACCCATATAGACTAGGGATGTGCACGAATATTTGAATTTTCAAATATTCGATATGTAATTATTATTTGAAAAATAAAATGCTATTCGAATTTTGAATATGTTGCTTTGCTGGCCTTAAATGCAAAGAGTCCATGATAAATCCTAAAGAACTAACTCGCAGTTACAATTAAATGCACTGGATGGCGCTGTGGAGTGTGTTAACAAGTTGTCTGTATTTGATCACATAATGTTGTCGTCTGCCTCGCGAAGTTTGGAATTAACGTTACTTGAAAAGGATCTTACTAAACGGAATTACTTTTGATCAAATTAATTAATCTGAGTTATGATATCATCACCATGAGAAATCACATGAAATCCAAACAGTTGAGTGAGGAAAGACAGCTGTTCATCATTGCATCACAACTGCAGGTAAGCGCAGCTGGACCCCGCGTGATCAAAGATGTTATTTTATCTAATAGCAAAATGATTTTGAGACATACGTCCTTTAAGTTTCGTTAGAGGAGACCGGTTTAAGAACAGAAAATGCAAAGTGCTGTTAGAAACACCGTTCTCTTTGTGTCTCTGAAACGTCTGTCAGCGCGGCGTCTTTTCTCAGCTCGAGCATAAAGTGCTGGAGGCGCCCCTGCATGTAACGTTAGATATGATTGTTTTTCTCAACATAAACGTGAAACAATGTAAACACGATAATCAGTCATTTGCTGACTCGTGTGTATAGGTGTACATTCTATCTGACGCAATCTGCTTTATTAGGTTTTTTTCTGCTTGAGCATGCTTTTAATAATGCTTTTATATATATATATATATATTGTTTACTCATAGGCCTACTGTTTAATGTTTTCAACTAAAAGAAAACTTTAATTACTATTGTAAGCTTGTTGTGTATTGCCTAACTGTAAGCTTGTCCAGAAATGGTGACAAAAATGTAAAAAAACAACAACTTAAAAATAACATCTTTTTCGTTAAACATAATTTAAATAAACGAATATTCGAATATTCAATTTTTATGAGCCCGAATATTCGAATGCAATATTCTAGAAAAATGCCCATCCCTTGTATAGACGTGTCGCGTACAGGTCTTAAAGTGACAGTAGCCCTAATAATAAACATGCACCCGCTTGTCCTTAAAGGGATAATTGACCCAAAAGAAAAATTCTGTCATTATTTATTCACTGTAATGTTGTTCCAAACCTGTATTCATTTATTTCTTGTGCTGAACACAAAAGAAGATATTTTGAAGTATGTGGTTAACTAGACAGTTGCTGGTCCCCATTGACTTCCATAGGGAAAAATATACTATGGAAATCACTTGGGCCGGAAGTGATTATAAATATTCCGAAAAATATCGGAATATATTGATATGCAGCCAAATATCGGCTCGGTATATTTTCCTGCTTTTTTGTCCTTAGCCAATCACATGCCTGATTTATTATTTATTCGCTTGATAAGACCCTTATTCATCGTCTGGAATTGTTTAAAGCCCTTTGAACAGTTTGCAGTTTGTACCGAAAGTGTGAAAGTGCATTATATAGAGAAAAATGCTGGAATGTTTTCATCAAAAACCTTAATTTATTTTCAACTGAAGAAAGACATGGACATCTTGGATGACATGGGGTGAGTAAATTATCAGCAAAAGATTTTTTTTCAGAAGTAAACTACTCCGTGAGTGTAACTGTGCATGTAAACCTCACTCCTCTGGCCTCAAGAGGCACTAGAGACTGCCTCCCATGCCAGAGACGTCGGATAAAATCTCTCTCAGAGAGTGTAGAGTAGGACTTGTTACACATTGGAAAGTTCAATGTTGCTTATCAAGTTCTGATAAGTATTTATTGTGTTTAATTGCATCTGCCATTATTAGGAACAGAGCAATGTCATTAATATCTCACTGACATTTCATTACAATCCAATTACACGATTGTTTACCACCAATATGTATTAAATTAAAACGTGATTGCGTTTTTTGAATTGGCCAATTTATAATAGTTGCATAGTATTTAGCCTGTGCATAAACTCAAATCATTCAAAACACTGTCTTTGAGGCACAGAAGAAAAGCAACATTTACAGTATGAGAAGAACAGAAGGAGAGGTCAAATGCATACCACAGAGATCCACGTTCTCGTCCACCCCGTCTCCACAGTCATCTTCGCCATCACAGAGCCACTGCTTCGCTATGCACTTGTTCTTGGAACAAGCAAACTGGTTCCACAGACAGGAGGAGTCTATCAACAAAATAGTATACAAGTCAAAAATAACAGTGCTTACACCCACAATTTATGACACATCTCCAACTGAATGCTTTTAGAGATAGTTTATGTTTAAATTCAGCAGACTTTGAAGTAGGCCTGTGGATTACTCTTATATTACTTGTGCTGTCAAACCAGGGCAACGACAAAACATGCAATGAATACGTCAGTCTTTCTCAAAGTGGCTTTTACATGAAATAAAGCAGAATAAGTGTTTTCTGCACTTTTGTTGTGCAATCACACTTTATTCTGTCATCATTCACAAACATAAAGTATATGCTATAAACTGTGTTGAGCAACAAATTTATCCTTAAAATTGGAACTTACAGCTTTATGGGTTACACTTTATTTTAATGTGTCATTGTTACACTGTAATTATACATTTAAGTACTGAGTAATATTAAGTAACTACATGTACTTACTAAAGGTTTAGGATTAGGGTTTAGGGTTAGTTGCATGTAATTATGCATAATTTATAGTTATTACTATAGTAATTACATGTAACATATGTAACAATGACACATTAAAATAAAGTGTTACCGCTTTATGTCCTTCCCATGGAAAAGTCCAGAAAAAAATGTATCATGGTTCCCACAATAACACTAAGCAGCACAACTGTTTTCAACACTGATAATAAGAATGTTTTTTGATCACCAAAACAGATAATAAGAAATGTTTCTTGAACAACAAATCAGCATTGGAATTATTTCCGAAGTATCGTGTGACACTGAGAGAAAATAAGTAATGGCTAGGGGTGTAACGATATTTGAACCGAACCAAAAAAACGCGATACAGGACTTACGATTTCGAATCGCGAATTACAGGAATTACGATTCGAATGATACTCTCATTACGTACTGAACACGCCCCGCCCCCTGCTACACCAGCCACGCCCAGTCCGGCTCAATGGACCTCATGTCTTATGTGTACAGTACACATTGAATTCAGTTTTGTAGCCTAACCACCATTAACACCAAAAAACAAGCTCCGTGTTTTGTTATGTTCAATAATAAGGTGTAATCTTTCAAATTATGGGCCTTATCTTGCACCCGGCGAAATGAGTTTATACACAAACGCATTTATCATTCCTATTTTGCACCAGTGCAAAGCGGGGTTTTCCTTCGACAGATGCACGTCGGTAAACTAGTGATTGAACTTGCGCTCCCTGGGCGGGTCGGCGCAAAAAGGAGGCGTGTTTCGGCGCAAACATTCCCCAGTGCTATTTCGCAGTTCCAGAAAACAATTGCGCCACTGACCAGAAAAAAAACAAATAGTCTAAAGTTAGTGGCGTGTTGCGCGTACTTTTAGATGCTATTTTAAGCGCGCATGCTTGGCCAAAATACAGAGTGTGAACAACGCGCATACACTGTAGATGATTCTCTCATCCACACAGATGCATTTTACTTTTTGCAAATGATACATTATTATACGGAAAACTATTAAAATACAAGGGAAATTATTGTTGTGTTCATGACAATGGTTACCCAAATTATTATATGCATGTTTAACCAAAGCTAATTTGGGTGTGTTTGTCACTCCTCTTTCTTTTACGGCTCAACGAGCACATCGATCTCCTCGGCTGTGAACCGATTGTGAAGCGTGTCTGGTAAATGCACCGTTATAATAGTATTGCGCCATGGAACAAGCGCACGTCGTTCATCATGCTCTTAAAGGGAATGTGAGATAACGCTCTGATTCGTTTATTTCACGTTACGCCCAAACCACACCTGATGAATAATGACGCTACTTCAGACCAACCCCTTTTAGATTTGCGCCAGGCACAAGAGGCATTTATCCCGCCGGGAAAATAGCAACAGCGCCAGGATCCGCCCACAAAGTTACTTGCGCTATGCGCATTTGACACTTGCGTTTCAGATCGTTAAAATAGGGCCCTATGTCTATTTGATCACAAAATTAAACAATAAATGGCGTTTTGGCGCTCTTTGATGTGGTGTGACAGATCACAGAAGGCATGTCACGTCAAGCGATAGTATACTTACTGAAAGGCATCATAACTCATGTACAGAATTGCTCAATCAGTGTTTCAGCAGTGGAAAGACATTAAAAAAACTACACAACTACACAACCAAAAAGTCCACAACTTTGGTTCCTACAAATGAACTCTTGCACTAAATAAATGCACTATGTTAGCCTATATATTATATTTACTTAACCTGTTAATGCTATCTTGATTATTTAATGTATGTTTAAAATATCTTTCATGAAAATGACTGTAAATTTTTATATTTCAATAACAAATTAGTTAATGCAAAAACTGCCTTATGTTTAGTTTACATGTTTTCATACAATGTGTTGTGTGTTGATTATTATGTCTAAAAAATACTATAAATAGCATCTGAATTTAGGTTAAAAGTCTAGGCTACAACCTTTAATGTTATAGTAATGTGCGGCTCCCTATATACAGTAGGTGGACAACCAGAATGTCGTTTACCGCCGTAAATCTACCGCGCAAAAATAAACCAGCCGTATTTCAAAGTCGGTTGCGAAATGACCACCAGGTGGCGCAAAGGGCCATTTGGCGAAAGCAAAACGTAATTATGTAAAAGTAGCCTACATTTTAAATAGAATAGCTTTAACTAGAATATAAACTTTTATAGCAGAACATTTTATTAATCAAAAGTTAAAATAGGCCTATCTCGCATTCAGCGAAAATAAATTGGGTGCTTTCAATGACGCTATAGTTTACAGCATTAGCAGATTTTATTTTTGAATCCTTGTGAAACGTTTAATTGTAATTGAATTAATTTAAAGGAAAAGACAATTTTTTTCATTAAAACCACTGTTAAAAAAAGAAGCAATTTTAGCTTACTAAACCGAACCGAAAAACAAACCAAGACGTCAAAGACGTAGGAAAACCGAACCATCACTTTTGTGTAACGTTACACCCCTAGTAATGGCTGCTGAAAATTCAGCTATGCCATCACAAGAATAAATTACATTTATTTTAGATTGAAATAACAAAATTATAATATAATATTTTTATTTATAACAATATTATAATATAATATTTCTGATCAAATAAACTTTGGGGAGCGCAAGACAATTCTTTCAAAAACATAAACATCTAGCCAAACTCAAACTGAACTGTAGACCTAAGAGAGACATTTTTCAGGTCCTTTTATTACCAAAAATACCTCAGAGATCTGCAGGAACATAATTATAGGTTAACAAAATGACAAACTACAACATGCCCACACATGTGCAAATTGCGCCACAAAATGCCAGTTTACATCTAAGCCAAGTGTTATTATTATTTCCCTTTCAGTTCTATTCTAGACCGATTTTGCCAGCCAAAAGAGTTATAGTGGTCCACTCCTGGGGTTACACAATGGAGGATGCAATTAAGGGTCACAGCATGATATATCTCAAATTCCCATGATTCTCCTTGACTCCCTGATGGTCTCTTGCTAAATTTGCTGATATCCTATCTCCATTCAAAGTTCTAAAGGGTGAGCAAAGATGTAGCCATTTAATGGAGAGAAAAAAACATCCTTTGAATTCCAAGAACGGGAGCATGTACAAGTTAGATAATGTGCATAGGTGTTAGTTCGTTCATTCATAATATGTAGTCTATCTGAATTTCATACAACTTTTTGTGATCTAAAAATGCTTTCAGGGCTCCAGTTATATACATACCTAGATGCAAGCTTTCAAGGGCACAAGCACACATGAAGATTGGTTTTTATCACCTGAATATGCTTCTCTTGACCTCAGTATTAGCAGCTGAATTGGTTTCTGCATTCAAAGCCCATCTCAAGAGATGGGCAGTAATCTCTCGCTCCACATGAAAAATCAAGCTGAGTGAAAGCAACGGGAGGCTAATACCAGTCATGCTTACCACATTGGAACTCATCTGCACCATCTTCACAATCCTTCTGGCCATCACAAAGCCACACACTGGAGATACAGTTCCCGCTGGGGCAGGCGAAGTGGCCCTCTGCACATTTCTGCCCGTGGGAGACTGCGGCAGTCAGAGAAAATATGTGTTTGATTATGGAAGGAGTAAAAGTCCAAGATTTGCTTAGTGTAGTGAGAATTTGGTCCAGCGGTTGTTTGGGTCATCATTTCCTCCCCCCAAAAAACGCTTCCAGGCAGATGAAATCTTTATGTGATGCAATTCCCTAAGGAGCATTAAGGGTATAAAAGTGCTCTTGCCTCATTAAAAGTACATCTCCATTCAAACAGGTCTACTCCGAAAAATTCCACGTTTGCTTTCTATTTGAAACCACTGACATGCTAATGAGTAATAAGCCAAAACCTGCCAAGACTAATTTCCAAGCCATCTTTTCATTAACGGTTTTGAAGGGACCGCAGCTTGCGAGAGTGTTTAAATGTCTGCTCTTCGCAAGTCTGACAATCACCAGTAACTATTCATCAGCCTTCCACACTTTTTCAAGCAAGGAGAAAAAGACAGGGGCTTGTTTCTGCTTCATTACCCCTTTCATAAATAGTATTTCGACAAAATTAATTCGATTTTAATTGAACTTGGCTTCCTCAAGCTGCAAAGCTAACAAATGGAGAGTTATACTGAGCGTTACCCTGACAGTTCCTCTCATCGGCGTAATCTCCACAGTCGTTGGCTCCATCGCACAACCAGGAATGGTGAATGCAGAGTGAGGTGGTGTTGCAGCTGATGAAGTCCTTTTCTGCCACTCCCATCCTGTAAAAGTCTGCACAATCTGTGTGATCTGGGGAAATAGGAAGACCTTGTTATCTAGGTCGCATGAGACGACATAACAGGTTCGATGCAAATGATTCCAACCCATATGATCATCCATGCAGACACACACAATCCATAATCAAAATGAAAATGATAGTTCACTTCAAAATAAAAAGCCTCTCATTATTTGCACAATCACAGACCGTTCTGCTCATATGACTCTCTTCCGTGCAACACAAAAGACGATGCTTTTCTTAATAACACCTAGGCTGCGCTTTGCAATTTAATGAAAGTGAATGAAGCTGGGTCTCCAAAATGACAAATAAATTAATAAATAAACTCCCGATTAAAGTAATTAACCATAAAAGCATGGTAAAAAAGTATGGTAACACTTTACTTGACAACGCAGTCTCATCCCAATTCGTCATATAAGTGACGTTTTGGGAACAATTCGTCAATATACGACTTTTTAGGGCCCCCTTAAACGTCAGTAGATGACGTGATGGGATCCTAACTCTACCCCAGACCTAAACCTAACCCTAAACCCAACTCGTCACCTAACTGACGTTAAAGGTAAAGCGTCAGTTGTATGACGACCCGGGATCGTCATCTACCGACGTTTAAGGGGGCCCTAAAAGTCGTATATTGACGAATGGTCAAAAACGTTCCAAAACGTCAGTTATATGACGAATTGGGGTGAGAATGTGTTGTACTTGAAGGGGTGTGCGAAGACTGACATGACACCTTCATAACCATGATATGACATATGTCTTGAATATGAAGTAGGGTTTATGCATGTTTATGACAACTTTCATTAAGTGTCTTTTGCGCAATAATGACATTATGAATGCAAATATGACATTGTTTAAGATGTCTTTGTTATGACATCTTGACATAAACCATAACATCATAACCTGTCAGTGTCTTTGTCATGGCAACTTGACATAAAATTAAGTTAAACTGTCATGTGGTTGGCTTTGACATTGGCTGTCATGAGGCCATTATAACTGTGTCATGAATATTTTTCACATTATTCACAATATTTTTCACATTTTCTCATTTTTACAGTGGTACTAACTGAATTTGTCATTAAAAAGTTAATAATGGCTTCATGACGGCAATGTCAAAACCAATGCACCTGACAGTTTAATGTAATGTTAACCAAAAAACCTAGGTGGTTTCTTAAGTTTGATAATTAATCTGCTATGTCATGTTTATGACAGGTTGTGTTGTCTTAGTAATGTCAAGTTGTCATGACAAAGACACTGACAGGTTATGATGTATTGGTTTATGTCAAGGTGTCATAACAAAGACATCTCAAACAATGTCATATTTGCATTAAAAATGTCATAACTGAGCGAATGACACTTAATGACAGTTGTCACAAACATGCATAAAACTTCCATATTCATAACTTATGTCATGTCATGATTATGAAGGTGTCATGCTAGTCTTACACACAACCCATTAAGTAAAGTGTTACCAAAGTATCATTAACATATAACTTTACTACCATTCAAATGTTTGGGTTATATATTGGGTATATATTATAATTGATAATAATAAAATCAGCATATTAGTATGATTTTTGAAGGATCACCTGACACTAACAATTCTGCTTTTCTGTCAGAGGAACATATAATAAAATAGAAATCCTTTATTTTAAATTGCAATAATTCGTTTTTTGATCAAATAAAAAAGATACTGACTCCAAAAGTTTGAATGACAGTTGAAGAATTTCAGTGAAAAATGACTTAGTTTTGTTCTTTTCATTTTTACTGTATGAAGCTAGCTACTCTAACAAATGACATCAGAAGACTTAGATTGTAACACAAAAGTCCAACAGATTGCTTCTATGATGCCTTTATAGTGCTTTTTGTTCCCTTTAACTTCCATTAAATTGGAAAGAGCGGACAGGAGATTCTTGGAACTAAAACTGAATCTAAAACTGTGCCTTTTCCACAGAGGAAAGAAAGTCATAGAGGTTTTGAACGACATGAGGGCAACTAAATGGTTGCTAAATATAGCTAAATCTAGGAATGCACTACATTTGTAGTCTATAATAATCTGATACATTAAGATAAAGATTATTAAAGGGATGATGAACTGAGAAATCAAATTTTCCTTGAGCTTTTGACATCTAAGAGGTCATCATATTATAAGAATATCCTGTAAGTTTCAGAACTGAAAACGTCCTTTTTAGTCCAATAAAAGCTTTTATTGACACCAGGCTCAGCAAACGACTCGTTTTTCAAAGTGGGGAACTATGACGTCAAAGAGGATAAAACACCACCCCAGCAGAAGAAGATCAATGCCTACTTCAAAGCGGCCGGTTTAGCCCCGCCCACTGATTCGCGCATTACACGCATAGCTAAATAACATAGGCGCACCTCGTGATGACTAACCGGATCGAGCTATCGAGCAAAACAAAATATTGTGCAGTGCCTGGTTGTGGAAGAAGACAGTGGCTGCATAAGCTTCCTCTGGATTCCAATAGGACTGCATGGATAAACTTTATTTTTAATGATGTTCCAGCTGATGAGGTAAAACATTGTCCGTCTGTTCGCTTCATTTCACTGAGGATTGTTTTGTAAACAAGACTGGATTTGCAGACCGATTAAGAGTAAAGAACGGTGCTGTGCCGTCTATATTGGATCCGTCAGGAATTGTGCAACACACGGACTCTGGGGTCGAACATGTATGGGCGAATCATTCCGGTTGCCATTTTACAACATTGGACATTTTCAAAACTAAATTTCCCCCAAGCGAATCGACAGGTGAGTTGAAACTCATTATAATATGCAAAACTGTTAAGGCCATTGCACACCGAGTGCGAAATTCGCATCAGAAATTTTCGCATGTTAAAAAAAAAATTCGACCTCACGTTATGTCAATCACGCTTGCACACCGCCTCCGAAACTTTCGTCCGTCATAAAAAATTTCAGATCAGGTTCGATTTTCTGCATTTTTTGCATCCACAGCCAGCATTTTGAGAGGTTTTTTGACAATTCAGGGCCGACTGGACTCTGGAGCTCGTTCCACACATCTTTGCATGCGCAGTGCTTTCAGTTTCGGTTTTCATTTCGATCAAGTGTTCTCTTCTCTCGATTGGATTATGAAAGGAATTACCTCCCCTTTCAATCAGATTGAAATTTGGGATCGATTAAAAGGTGTGATTGAGCAGCCAATTCGATAACTAATGTATTATTTGGGTACAATAGGCTATATAACAGCTTAAAATATTCAGCTGTTCTGTCTGCCCAGCGCTTTCACCGGGCCGCGCGTCGCGCGCACGTGTGTATGTGTGTGTGTCTCCATACCTTAAACATACTGCCAGTCTCTGTTCAGAATCGATTGGTTCACGGAAATTAATGATCTTGTTTTTAAAATGTGGCTCCAGCATCAAACTTTTCTACTGACGTTCTGAAGTAAATTTTTAATCAGCTCCTTGATAAGGAGGTGCTTCCTCGGCGCAATTTCAGGATTGGATGGACGCAAACGCAATATTTTCTCTTTCTTCTTTTCAATAAGAGAGAGGGCAACAAAATCATTCTCACTGCTTGACAAATTCATTTTGTATTTTTGCGTTTTTTTTCCGCAAAGGTTTAATAAATACGCATCGGACTCAGTGTGCAAGGTTTCTCTGTGTGACGAATTTTTAGGCTGACGAACACGAAAAAACGCATCCGAAAATTTCGTACTCAGTGTGCAATGGCCTTTATCCACTCACAGCAGTGGGCGTTTACTTCCAAGTCTTTAGTGCGAGACGCGCATAAAAAACGAGCGTTTTTCAGCTAGGCTCAAAACTAGGGTACAAAATAGCCTATTACTTATTCATTTTGATGTTTTTGAATGCAAAAATCAAGCAAACGTCAAAAGTTGACCTCAGACAAGAATATAATAAAATTTAAAAAGCCAGTTCATGACCCCTTTTAAGGTAGGATAAAGATAACGTGCTGCTTTGCAACATGGGCGACGCTGCCTTACTGCAGTTCTTTTCATCCGAGGCATCAGCACAGTCGACGACCTGGTTGCACCAGGAGGATATTGGTATGCAAGTTCCATCTTGACAGGATGACTCAGACGCAGCACATGTGACATCTGGAACAGAAACACTTCATTTACACAGAGCGGAGAGACTAAAGCACCTGGACATGCGCTTAAATGAATGAAATATTGTGCGCAGATATTTGTATGATATGCACTGCAATTCGCTGATGATAACAGGGTCTTCCCGACAGCTCCAAAGAAAATGACTTGTGAAATGCTTTCACAGCTTGAAAATTGGTTGTCATTTTTGTGGTCCAAAATAAACCTACTAGCAGCACAATATATTTTTTGCTGCCTATTTTCTTTTATAGACTGCAAAAATAAATGACTTCTTTAAGTGAAGTTTATATGCAAAATGTCACAATAATACACTTCACACACTGGATACCTACTGTTACAAAATGCCTCATCTGAGTTGTCCCCACAGTCGTCGACTCCATCACAAAAGCGACTGTTAGCCACACAAACGCCTGTTGTAGCAAGGACGGTGACCCTTTCGGCAGCTCCTGTTGTCTAGCGATACGGAAAGCAAAGGCACAGCCATTTTCACAACAGGGCAAAAAAAAAACTTCACATTCTCTCTCTTATTTACTCTTGCTGTTGCTCTGAGCTCATTCCCATTTGCTCCTCTGGTTGAAAGCAGTAAGGACTAGCGGCTCATTTTATTAGGTAGAAGCCTCCGGGAATGGAACTGCCACCTTAAACCAATTCTGCGTTCTTACTGCTATCGTGATGTGAGAGCAGAGAGTACATATGGCAAAGTGTTGTGATCGGCTACTTACCACAATATTGCATTTTCTCATCTGACTTGTCTTTGCAGTGGGCAATTCCATCACATGTTAGCTGGTAGTCTATACATTGCCCGTTTCCACACTCAAACTCAGTGTGGATGTTGCAAGAGGACGTTTTGGCTATAAATAAGAAAAAAACATGATAATGATGTTAAGCAATCTAGCAACCAAAACTAACCTAAGCTAAACAAAATTAATTGTGTGGCTATTAAATACATTTTTTTTTGGGTGCTATTTTTTGTAAATTGCATCATCATTTAGGTGAATTTGCACACTTACTGTACTAGATTTTTAGATTTTCTGAAGAAAAATGAATGATGCAAAAGTTGTTTTCTCAATAATGTTGAGAAAAGTAATAAAACATGTTGTGGGTTACTCAATGCAAGTATAAGGTTTCTTTCTTTTCTAATATATATATATATATATATATATATATATATATATATATATATTAGTGCTGTCAAACGATTAAAATATTTAATCGCGATTAATCGCATTAATGTCATAGTTAACTCGCGATTAATCGCACATTTTCTAAATGTCTTTTGATTTCTTTTTGTTACATATTTTTTCTCATTTTAATGCTCTTATCAACATGGGAAAGTGGATTGGCTTGTTTAGTGCAAATGTTTTTTTTATTATTATTATTATTGAAAATAACATTGGAATAGTGTTCAATTTCACACTAACACACTAATAATCTCTCACACAATGTAACACTGTCTATCAATAAAAGGGTGAAAGAAATACTGACGAGGTCCTGATATTGGCGAGGGGTGGAGAATTCGCATCATCTGTGTGTGTGTGTTTGCTTGGCCATCATCAAGTGGTGTTTCAGACTGGACGTGCTGCGATGATGATAGCTCAGTTCACAACGACAAAACACACAGATCCGGCGTCTCGCTCGTCATCCACTCAAAACGTAACGTCACTATTTGGCCGGCTCGGCAAGCCGAAACGAGTGTGTGCGGCACAAAACGTCCTCGTGCTGCGATCTGAAACCCATTCATTTCAATTGCTTGCGCCGCGCGAGGACGTTTTGTTGCTTCTTCGACCAAAGCGCAAGCGGATCTAGCTAGACCGTATAACAAAACAACAGGCACGACGCACACACTCGTTTGGGCTTGCGAGCCGGCTTTGATTGGATGACGAGCGCGAGACGCGAAATGGATCAGGATTCAGGACGCATGCCGTCCTGTTGCAAAAGCATGTGAAAAAAGTACAAAGTTTGCTAGGACCAGACCGTTAAAAAAGACCGGTAATCGCGCGATAAAAAAATTAACGCCGTTAAAATGGGTTTGCGTTAACGCCGATAATAACGCGTTAAACTGACAGCCCTAATATATATATATATATATATATATATATATATATATATATATATTAGGGATCCACCAATATATCAGCAATATTCAAGTCAAATTGTATTTTTATTTCACTTTTAATAAAATTTTAAATAAATAATAGATTTATTTAAAAAAAATGTTAATTTTTTTTTAATTTAAAAAAAATTCATGAGGTATTCATGTCTGTAGAAAAGGTATGGAAAAGTTCAATTATACAATAGATTAACAAGAGCAATTATGATTGCTTAAACACAGGAAAAATGGGTAACACTTCCTTTTACAGTACAGTACTTATAGTGTACTTACCTAGAAATTACTGCTAATATAAGGTAAGTACATGGAACAGGGGTAGGTTTAGGGGTAGGTTCAGGTTTAGTACTAGTTATTACCCAGTAATTGTAGATACTAAAAATAAGTACACAGTATTTACATGGGTAACTGGACTGTAAAAGGAAGCGTTACCGATAAATGCTGGAATAGCTAAAAAGTAATTTCACATCTTTACAAATTGTATTTTTCAATACAAATTGTATTTTTATTTCACTTTTAATACAATTTTAAATAAATAATAGATTTATTTAAAAAAAATGATTTTTTTTTTTTATTTAAAAAAAATATTCATGAGGTAATCATGTCTGTAGAAAAGGTATAGGAAAAGTTCAATTCTACAATAGATTAACAAGAGCCATTACGATTGCTTAAACACAGGATAAATGCTGGAATAGCTAAAAAGTAATTCACATCTTTTCCGACACAGAGGGTCTCATATCTCCTGAAAGTCTGAGTGAGGCATGGCACCGTGGAGATGAAACTTACACACACATCTGTTGTCATTCGAGCAGGATGCGTTCTCCCCGGCAGCTGCAGTTAACTGTGCCATCTGGAGTAAGGAGACACAGGTCACCACAACCACCATTCAGAACCCTGCATGGAGATAGCTCACCTGAAACAGAGGGACAAGGGAACATCACGTACCATCACAACAGTGTTCCAGAGTTAAAAAACAAGCCTAAATAACAATATTAAACAACAAACAAAACAATGACCCAGAGAAAAGTCATTCCAAAGTCTTTGAAGTGAGCAATCCATAAAACTTTGAGCTAAAAACAGGTTTGCTTTCTTTTAAAAGAGCTGACTATTAAAGCAAGCCGACAAATGTGGCACGCCATCAGGGGCTTATTCACTGAATACTCTGAGGTCTGACAAAAAGTGCAATTTCCAAGCGAAACAAAAAAAGTTGTTTAAAATGTTAAAACATAAGTGCAATCTCATGATGGAAAAAGAAAATGGTACTGTTTTCCTTTGATAGGCTTTTGGAAATTACTTTTTAAAAGTGTGGCAATCAAGTATGTGAGCATATTGGAAATAAGGGCTTTAAAGTCAAATTAAACATGACAATAAAAAATACGTTTAAGGATTCTGAAACTATTTAAAACAAAGTAAATATAAAACAAATAATAAAAAACTGTAAATTGATTATAACTATTTCAGAATCTGCTATATTTAAAGCAGCATTATGTTATTTTTGATTTTTTTCTCTGCTGGTCCCCCTACAGTTGGGAAACAGTATTGTCTTCTACTACTGTCATAAAATCTGTCATGGTTACACCAGGGAATACACGCGTGCATTTGTTGATAAAGCGATACCCTCGAACTCTGCAGAAGGCGTTCTCACATCTTGGGCAGACTGCCAGCGTTGCGTGTGAAATGTCTTCATCCCAGGTACATTGGCTTATATTTCTGCATGTCTTATGAATATAGTTTCATGGGCTTTATTTTATTTGTATTTTTTTCAAACATCAAAAGATCGCATAGGTCACATTTACAAGCCAGCGTCTTTATTGTAACGTTAGCCTATTAGCTACTGTTTTACATAATGGATATGCTAAATCAGTTCAATGTTTGTTGGTAGATAATAGCCATGTCGTCATTATTATAATATCAAGCTACCATAGATGATTTTGCAAATTTGAAAAATCGATTTGCATTATAGCCTGAGGCAAGACACTTTCACCAGAAAAATAAGTAACAAACATGACTATCAGCCTGCAGACATAGGATAGTTATCCTGACCAATTATTTTGTTCGTCTAATCATTTATTATTTACTTGCAAGAATGTAGCCCCTACCAAACTCAGTAATCAGTATACTTTCACGTCTCGAGCTGGTGCGAGCTGCCCGTCCCGGCTCTACGGGGATGCTTGAGTGTGTTAAGCGCCCTCAAAAGAAAGCAATGCAGTCTACATTGGATGCGGCGAGGTGCGAAGCTACACAACACATTACCAACAGTAAACTGATCACGCACCGCTCTGTTTCTGACGCACTTCACATTTTCTAGGCGGGGGAAGATTGATGCACCGGGGGTCGGGGGACTTAGTTACGTTTTTGTGGAGTAGTATTACAAATTAATGTTTTTAAAATAGCATTAGTATAAAAAAAACAAAAATTTACCTTTAGGAGCTAGGAATTTTTTTTCCTATAGCTCGATACGCCAAAAATTTTACCTTTAGGAGCTAGGACCTCTTGGATCGGTCAGGCAACCCTCACGCCAGCGAGCTAAAGCTGGACCAATATTGATCTTCATTCAGCCTTTTATTTAGCCACTCTCCCTTTTTCTCTTTCTACTGTCCTCCAACAAAACCTTTGGCTTCTTGATTTTACTTGCTGCTTCAGTCATGACGACATACAGAGAGAAAAAAAAACGCTAGTTGGGCTCTTGCGTCGGAATTTGAGGAAGTGGGGGAAGTGATGTATGCCGTAAAGCAGTCAAATTTTGTAGTTCTTTTTGTGCTCGGGTTTCTACCCACTTCCAGAAGTTACAGAGTGCCAGTAAAAGCGATACAGACACTGTCAGGCTATGGCAGACCTGTCATTCAACCTATTGTAAGTTAATGTACATCACAAGGGTTTTGGAAAAATATTATAAAGGTTGGAAAAGTTACATAGTGCTGCTTTAAATTCAGGACTACAATTAAATAAGCAAATTTGTGAAATCGATCATGTGACTCCCTTTGTACACACATCAAATGTTCTTGCTTCCACTACAACAAGAAGAATCATTCTCAAATCATGCTGAAGAACAGGGGTTCAGTTCATGAAGTTCAAGTGCTGCTGTCATTTAAGCAATGGGACAAACCAAAACCAAAGACATTCTGCAATATTGATTCTGCTTATTATGAAAATAGTATAATTTTTTTATAGCAAAAATTTAAATAGAAGTATTAGGCTGAATCCCAATTCACCCCTTTGCCCTACCCCTTGTTTTCGAGTGTACCCCTTGGCCCTTAAAACGGTGTGGCACGGAGTTATAAGGGCCAAGGGGTTGAAATATACCCCTACGAAATGGAACAACCCTTCATGAACCCGATACGTCATCAGTCTTCGGCGATGGCTCTGCCGTTACAGAGTTTGTACAGGATTTCTCCATGACAACAACTGACAATCAGCGCAGCTGCTCTTAACTTTGAATAAACATGATCTTCCTCGAAATGTATGTCTTTTCTGATCAGAAAGGTAATTTATTATACCGTTTCTTAATTTAAACGACTATAGTGTTATTATAAGAGTAAATAAAGTGCATCGTAGAATCATCTGGCGCTAAATTTAAATGTTTAACCGTTTGCGATCCATCTCGCCGGTGATTTCCGATGCATTCCGTGAACTTTCTCGTAGCCCTCCGTTTGGAGTGTGCCTCTGAAAAATCTCCGTTTCGAGGGCTATGTAGCCCTACCCCTTCGCCCTACCCCTCGATCTCAACAAGAATCGGGACACCCTACCCCTAGACGTGAACGCGCAAAACGGAGGGGTAGGGCTAAGGGGTAGGGCCAAGGGGTGAATTGGGATTGAACCTTAGACAGTCCATTCAATCATTGAACAAAGTAGTTTTAAAGGCATGTGCAGAGTCAGAAAATGGTATGAATCCAGAACTCCTGGGAGCTGTACGAAGCACACCTATGAAGAACCTTCAGAATCTCTAATTCATTACGCTATGACTCAGCAAGAATATGGAAATGAGCTTCAAAAATCAAAGGTGGTGTGTTAACTTGGCATAGTGTCAGATGAAAATACAGGATAGGAAAGATCACATTGCTGATCAAAATAGCAGTTATCCTCAAATCTGTCTTTGAATGAACACATCTCTTACTCTGGAGGTGTTGACTGGTAACGTTCACTAGGTAAAAATGGTTAGGGGCAGACAGCTGCAATCATGGGGTGATCAAACAAACGAGAGGAGAAGACCCCTCACAGCAGGCTCCCAAACACAAACCGTCGGGAGTCTCTTAAATCCATGTCCTACTTTTCACATTTGCGACAG